>JAWDGP010002013.1:52500-130000 GCA_033675545.1 Elysia crispata
CCAAGACAAAAGTCTCATTCTCAATTAAAGACTTTTACTTTCTTCATACAGTCTACACATTCATTGTCACGTGTACTATTTTTCCAAGCAGGTCAATACAATTAATGTTAGGCTCCAGTCTAGGTTAGTCACACTAACAAATATAGTGCCACGGGTTTTTCAATCCAACTTGAGTAAAAGAAACCTAGAGCGAAGCGGTAACGAAAGAATAAACTTTAATGAATCTCAGAAAGTGAAAAAAAAAATACATCAGCGCACACAGGATGATAAGTCGAACTAGCACTTTCGTCAAATCAGTGTATTCCTTTGGGCACTTAGCGCTCCTAGTCTGAGCTTAGGACTCAAGTCTCTCTCTCTCTCTCTCTCTCTCTCTCTCTCTCTCTCTCTCTCTCTCTCTCTCTCTCTCTCTCTCTCTCTCTCTCTCTCTCTCTCTCTCTCTCTCTCTCTCTCTCTCTCTCTCTCTCTCTCTCTGTCTCTGTCTCTCTCTCTCTCTCTCTCTCTCTCTCTCTCTCTCTGTCTCTCTCTGTCTCTCTCTCTCTGTCTCTCTCTCTCTCTCTGTCTCTCTCTCTCTGTCTCTCTCTCTGTCTCTCTCTCTCTCTCTCTCTCTCTCTCTCTCTCTCTCTCTCTCTTTCTCTCTCTCTCTGTCTCTCTCTCTTTCTCTCTCTCTCTGTCTCTCTCTCTCTCTCTCGAACCTCGAAACATCCTCCATTTATATTTAGATATTCTTAATAATCTCTATACAAACAACCTATACAAATAGCGATCGCTTTCTGAAATTTAAAAAAAAAAAAGAGCAATAAAGAACAAACCATTCAAGGGCACAAGGTAACTAAATCATATGAGAAGTTCCTAGCTACTAACTTCATTCTGTCTTAGCTCGGCTGATAAAGGGAATTGAACGAAGATTATTATTTTAAGCTAATGAAAAAGTGTATTTTTGTCCGAAGCTCTGGAAAAGTAAATTTCCAATTATATTTTGATTCGTAATATTTTTTTTTCTAGTTATCCCCATCTAAATTATATTTCTTTTTTTCTCAGTTGCACCTTGCTTTGACCCAAAAGGGAATTGAAAGAAGATTATTGTTTTAAAGCTAATGGAAAATTATATTTTTGTCCGAAGCTCTGTAAAAGTAAATCTGCAATTTTATTTGGTTCATAATATTTTTTTTTTCTGTTTATTGCCATCTAAATTATATTTCTTTTTTTTTCTTAGTTGCACCTTGCTGTGACCCAATAGGAAATTGAAAGAAGATTATTATTTTAAAGCTAATGAAAAAGTGTATTTTTGACCGAAGCTCTATAATAGTAGATCTGCAATTTTATTCGGTTCGTAATATTTTTTTTTCTGTTTATTGTCATCTAAATTATATTTCTTTTTCTTTTTTTTTCCCTCAGTTGCACCTTGCTTTGAGCCGTTCTTGGAGCCAAGGGCAGATAACCCAGCCTATTCTCTACCAATTCCACTTCCGGTATACATCCGGACAAGGTCACCGTCAGGATCTGAGAGTTTTGTCAAACCGAAGAAATGTCGCCGAAGCAGGACTGTGTTTACGGAACTGCAGGTTTGTGTGTGTGTGTGTCTTCTCTAATTCTCTCTCTCTCTCTCTCTCTCTCTCTCTCTCTCTCTCTCTCTCTCTCTCTCTCTCTCTCTCTTTCTCTCTTTCTCTCTTTCTCTCAATCTTTGTCTCCGTCTCTGTCTCTCTGCCTCTCTGCTTCTAAATCTTCCTTTCTTTTCCTCTCCATTTTTTTCTATCTCTATGTCCTTTCGACTGTCCAAAATCTCTCTCTCTCTCTCTCTCTCTCTCTCTCTCTCTCTCTCTCTCTCTCTCTCTCTCTCTCTCTCTCTCTCTCTCTTCTTCTTCTTCTTCTTCTTCTTCTTCTTCTTCTTCTTCTTCTTCTCTCTCGTTATGTATATCTCTATCATCATCTCTGTCTCTTATCTTTCTTTTCTCTTCTTATCTGCCAAACCCATTTTCTTTCTCCATCTCGGTTTTTTTCCCCATTTTTTTTTTTACTTATCGGCGTTTATCGTATCTATGATTTTGCAATAAAACACCATCCTCCTCCTCATCATCATAATCATTATTATTATCATCATCACCACCATCATCGTCATTACATCAGCATTATCCTTCTCCTCCTCTTCCTCATCATCATCATCAACATGATCATCAATATCATTATCATCATCAACATGATCATCAACATCATTATCATCATTATTATCAACATCATCATCATCATCATCATTATTATCATCATCATCAAACTGAATGATGATCATCATTATCATCATCATCGTCATCATCATTATTATCATCATCATCAACATGATCATCAACATCATTATTATCATCATCATCATCATCTTCCTCATCACCATCTGTGATCACCAACCACCATCCACAACATCCTTGTTTCACGAACCTCATCATCACATCTACCAAAAGGGCCGGTGGCTGAGAGGTTAAAGTATTCGTCCTGACACTCACTGACACTTTTTATGAGGGTTTGATCCCATAATGTCGACAGGTGGGCTTATTATTAGAACCTCATGTTTTTAATTCCGCCCTACCCAAATAGGGACTAAAATTGAAAAATAAAAAATAAATAAATAAAAAATAAAAGGAAGAAAGAAAGAAAAAGACAAAAAAAGACCTGATATCCCTGGGTTTTAGATGAACTATATCTATCCACCAACCCAGTCAGCTCCCAACTAATTGGTTGCCGTCCATTTTCAGCTGCTTGGACTTGAGAAACGGTTCGAGTCCCAGAAGTACTTGTCGACCCCTGACCGTCTGGAGCTGGCCGAGTCGCTAGGCCTCTCGCAGATCCAGGTCAAGACCTGGTACCAGAACAGGAGGATGAAGTGGAAGAAACAGGTGAGTCTCTCTGCTGCTGCGAGACAGCAACGTCTCCGTCCACTAACGCCATTGTTGTTGTTTTTTCGTGTTTTTGTTTTTTGTTTTTGTTTTGTATATATAGTTATATATATATGTATATATGTATATATATATATATATATATATATATATATATATATTTATAATCAACGAAGTGATTTTTCGCAATAGTATTACGGATACGCTATAGAGTTATTCGCAGTGCTATTACGAATAATGATAGCCTATAAATAATCAATGAGGAATGACGTCTGTTATTTTTTTGTTCTTTGGTGCAGACTAATGGAAGACTTATCTTTCTTTCTCTTTTTTGAGTTATTAATAAGGAAGAGTTTTTCCGTCGTCTAATAATTCTTTGATAATTATTGTTCAAGAGCAACACATCTCTTTTCCTTTTTTCCCCTTTAATTTCTCTTTAAAGAGCAACTAATCCCAGTCTGTCTGTCTCTGACCCTGTCTCTCTTCTTTTTTTTTTTTTTATTTGATTGGCAAAAACTAAACAGCGACTTCTCATTGTCGTGGGGGCTGGGGGAATCCACAAAAACCTGCTTCTTCGTGACTTAACTATCCAGCGTAAATTTATATATATATATATATATATATATATATATATATATATATATATATATATATATATATATATATATATAATAAAGTTCCGTGTTTGCGGCAAATAAAAATCGATGTATACTGAATAAATCATGATAATTCAGACTCAGTAATTTTTATGTCAGGACTCTAAGCCTATCGGTTTTAATTACACCTACGTCAATCCAAGACCAGAAATTGGTTAACAATCTTTAAAAAAAAAAGGTAGAAAAACAGTTTTATGTGAGACCGAAAACCGTTACAAACCCATGGCATGAGATAGGCCAACGACTTTATCCCGCGAAAGCTCACGTGTTTTGTTTTGTTTTGTACAATTTCGATCTGCACTATACTTGTTTTTTTTGGTTGTTTTTTTTTTGTTTTGTTTTGTTTTTTGTTGTTTTTTTTTCCCTGCTTCACAAGGTCATATAGAAGACTCCGGATAAAAAATACGTCAGATAAAAGCAGGCTTCCGCTAAACACACGCTGTAGCGGTCTGACAGATTTTTTTACTTTGTAATCAGTATATTCTAAACACACGCTACATCGCCTAAACGCACGCTTTGAAATCGGCAATGATTGCCAGTAAAAAGAGAGGGACAGCCACACTAAGAGTCGGAATGCCTCTTTATTACCAGGCGGCAAGGAGTTACGTCTCTTTGCAAGCTCTGCATTATAACGTCACAATCTGTACACAGCCGGGTTTATAATGGAGTAGGCCTAAGTATCTCTATGGTTCACACATAGTGGAACTGAAAGGGGAGGTAAGGAGGGCTGATTCGCCATGTCCGCATTTATGGTGGGCGATAGGTCTAGAGAAATGAAGAACAGGTAGGCATGGTAGGGCACCGCGCAAGGAGGAAGATTTAAATCCTCTGATTATGTGTACTCCAATAAAAGAAAAAAACAAAACAAACAAAAACAAATAATAATAATAACAAAAAAAAAAAAAAACCCAGAAAAAACCGCCTATCGCGTGCCGATCCACAGACTGCTGCGACTAGCATATTCTCCTCCCCTTATTTCTCCGAGCTGCAGTGCTGCAAGCCTCACGCTTTCGATATTTCGCTGTCATCTGTGTAAAACTGTAGACCAAGTTCTGTCCGTACATTGTTTATTTATTTATTTATTTATATATTTATTATTATTATTATTATTATTATTATTATTATTATTATTATTATTATTATTATTATTATTATTATTATTATTTTGTTCAACACGATTTCACTGCAGTTTAGATCTATGTAAAAGGTCTGCAAAAATTAATATATATCTACTCATAAGACCTTGACATTAGAAACAAAACTTAAGTTTCTTAATGAAACAGAATCAAGCGAACCAAGAATTTTGCAAGATCAGACAGGATATGTATCAAGATCTGAAGTGGCCAAGTAAAGGGGGACGGTCATGAATGTAAGATTAAAAACCTATCTCGGAAAATAAAAAGAACTGTCAAAGAAGACGTAAAAAATGCCTTTCACGTTTGGCAAAAAAAAAAAAAAAAACAAAAAAAAACAAAAAAAAAAACACGCACGAATCAATGCTTCTCTTTCGAAAAAAAAAAAAAAAAAGGCCACAAATTCCGCTTTAAAATTCTGCTAGAGTTTATTGATCATTATGTTGTTGATTAAAAAGAAAATAAAGAATGAAACGATTTAAAAATTAAAAAAAAGAAGCATTCGAAAATTGCACTTTTACCTACCGTCCCCGCACACGGTGTGGACAATCAATGGAAGCAACATGGTATCTTATTTAATGGAACAAGGGAAGTAATTGATAACTCTTTACTTTTTATAAAGGCACGAATCTCCTAAACGCATGCTATTGAAGCCATCGGAAAGTCCGTGCGTTTATCCGGAGACTACTGTAATACTTAAATTTACAATTGAACAACAACAACAACAACCCAGAATAATAATAATAAAATAAATAAAATAATCTCCTATCTATCCAAGTGAACCAATGTTTCTAAAGCTATCTTAACGGATTGTCTTATTGTTTTCCTTCCAATCAGGTCCTTCAAAGAGGCGCCAAAGACTCTCCTACCAAGCCTAAAGGCCGCCCGAAAAAGGAATCTGTGGCGGACGACGAAGAATTTGACGAAATCGAATCCGAGATTGAAGTCGATGACGACGACGACGACGGCTACAACGATAACAATAACAATAACAACAACAACCACCAAAGCAATCACCCTCACGACCACAATATCAACAAGCCTGGACTAAAGGCGACAGCATCGGATTCAGACATAGCAAAGTCGGAGTTCGGGCGAAAGGTCAAGGTTACTCGTCCAGACGACCTTGACCCTACATCGACTTATTTCTTCGCGAATCCGGGAACTTGATAAAGGTCACATGCCACCCCCCAGTATCTGCCAGTGTATCTAGTCTACCCCCCCCTACACACAAACACACACACACCCCTTTGTCGAGGCAGCTACAATGGACATGAGCTCTTAGCTCGAAGACAATTCTCGTCGAAACCACACGTGCTGTGACAATACCTGAGCTGTTAATTGACAAGCACTTTTTTTATGTTTTTTTATGTTTTAGAAAAGCAGACATTTTGGACTCCTTTTGGAATCATTATATTCTTTGAATAAAAACATATTTTACTCTTCGCCCGTGGTTTCAATAAAATTTAGAAAAGGAGATATTTTTAATTTCTGTTTATGATATTGTTTACGTTTATGAAAAAACCACAATGTTCTCGTACAATCACATTAATGGTCGGAAAACCCAAACTTCCTGCTCTTTAATGACAGAAAACCCAAACTTCCTGCTCTTTAATGACAGAAAACCCAAACTTCCTGCTCTTTTATGACGGAAAATACATGCTTCCTCCCTGAACACTATTTTGATCGAAAAAAAAAATCAGACAGTCTTCCTCCATCATCACGATGATTGAAAAAAAACTCAAATTCCTGCTGTTTCATGACAGAAAGAACATTCTTCTTCCAAGAACGCTATATTGACTGAAAAAGAAGACATTCCTCGTTTGGAATCACAGTTTTCGCTATAAGCCAGTACATCAATTTATTCACCGACTTAGAGCAATCTTGCTCTACCCAGGTATCATATGTTGTGAATGCCTTGGACGACAATCTTAAAAGATAATAGTAAACAAATCTTATTTCCTACTGTACTTAAAAACCATAATTGATGTCAAACATTTTCTACCTATTAAATTCGCCGCCCATAACGCTATATGTCAAGAGGTATAAGTTTAAGCAGTGCATCTCAATGTACGATTAAAGTGAAGTAAAATTACTTTTAACATTTGCTTGTACGCTGAATTAATGTGCCATAACCATTTTAGACTTTATAAAGGCGCTAGAGTTAATGGAATTAATACAAATAAAATGAAAAAAAAGAAGGTAAAAATAGAAACACAAACTAGTAAAAAAAAGTGTGTAAAAAAGCAGATGATTTTTTTTAATAGCAGATTGAAATAAGACGTAAAAAAAAGGCAGAAAAGAGTCGAACGTCTAAGATAGTAATCATTATATAGGCTAAACTTTATTCAATAACATTTATAGTAACGATGAAAAAAAAAATGTAATATATACAACAAAATAGCAAGCATAAAAAAATATCTATAAGAAAAAGAATAATATAATTATTAAGAAATCAAAACTACAACTATAATAATAATAACAGTAATAATAATAATAATAATAATAATAATAATAATAATAATAATAATAATAATAATAATAATAATAATAATAATAATAATGCCGCTAACAATTATGTTGATGATGATGATGAAGAAGAAGGAGACGAGAATTAGGAGGGGGGGACGAAGGAGGAGAAAGGTGAGAAAAGACGCGCTTTTTTATTTTATTTGGTGGGGGGGGGGGAGGTGGAGGAAAGAGGGGGAAGAGAATCTGCTGCATCGCTCATTAAGCATCAGAAGTTCATTGGGAAGCTAACTGGAAACGTCATTCGCCTCTGAACGCCCTTACGCCTAACTTGCCCCTACCCCAACCTCAGAGACCTGGCAACAAGTTGGACTGACCACCGCCCTCAGTCTCCCCCCATCCAGCCATAGATTGCAGCCTAAGAAGGGGCTGCTTGGAAAGTAACATGATTGGCTGGTTTCTGTAGATATCATTAAACGAAACTAATCGAGTTACGGCTCATTCACAGCCTCTTGTTACTCTGAAGCCGAATAAAAAGAGGAGGAGTTTACCGAGATGGAAACAAAGGCATGAGTTGAGAGCGTGATGGATGTGTGTGTGTGTGTGTGTGTGTGCAGAGTATCAGCTGTTGGTGATTTCTGATGAGCAGTTACTGTGTATCCAATGGTAGGAAAGCATAGTCTGTCGCTCAGAGTGTAGATCGAGCTTTTTACTTTATATCTCCTAAGTTGTTTGAAACAATCTATTAGATTGCAAAAATCAGTCTTACTTTCAAGGTTAAAGAAGTGAAAGGAATGAGGAGGAGGAGGAGGAAGGGTGCGGTGGAGGAGATGTATCAAATCTCGTGCTATGCTTATGGCATAATACAACAAAAAATGGAGCTTTGGATAAATCATTATTTAAAAAAAATAAAAGAATTCAAAGCTTAAAGACACTTCAATTTATATAGATGTAAAAGATTTCAACTTTTTCGTCTCTGGGAAATCTGGAACAAAACAACTTAAGTTACGTCTTTTTTATCTTGAATTTGAACGATTTATAGCGGAACATCAGTGAAACTTAACACTGCCAGGCACCTTCACCGCGCTCGGGTGAGTCAGCCAGTCGGAACCTCGGTGAGCGGTTGGAACTTGACCGACTGGATACAGAGGGCTATTGTTGGAACTTGACCGACTGGATACAGAGGGCTATGGTTGGAACATGACCGACTGGATACAGAGGGCTATGGTTGGAACTTGACCGACTGGATACAGAGGGCTATGGTTGGAACTTGACCGACTGGATACAGAGGGCTATGGTTGGAACTTGACCGACTGGATACAGAGGGCTGTGATTGGAACATGACCGACTGGATACAGAGGGCTGTGGTTGGAACTTGACCGACTGGATACAGAGGGCTGTGGTTGGAACTTGACCGACTGGATACAGAGGGCTGTGGTTGGAACTTGACCGACTGGATACAGAGGGCTGTGATTGGGACTTGACCGACTGGATACAGAGGGCTGTGGTTGGAACATGACCGACTGGATACAGAGGGCTGTGATTGGAACTTGACCGACTGGATACAGAGAGCTGTGATTGGAACATGACCGACTGGATACAGAGAGCTGTGATTGGAACTTGACCGACTGGATACAGAGGGCTGTGGTTGGAACTTGACCGACTGGATACAGAGAGCTGTGATTGGAACATGACCGACCGATTACGGAGGGCTGTGATTGGAACATGACCGACCGATTACGGAGGGCTGTGGTTGGAACCGGAGTTTACCCCCTCCCTCTGCTTACACCAATGGTTCGTAAGCCGGAGAAAGGTGGTATGGTCGGAATGGGAAAGATCGATGATGAGCAGCGAGTGAAAATTAACATCAACACAATCGTTTGATTTTATATGAGACTGATTTTTATAATGAAATATCTGCTTTATCAATGGCTCTCTTAAGATTCACCATACACCAGTTACGATTCAGTTTTTATAATAAGCTAACCATAATCAAAGACTTGAAAGACCTAGATCATGTTACGATTCAGTTACGATTCAGTTTTTATAAGCTAACCATAATCAAAGACTTGATTGACCTAGATCAATAAAGCAGGGCACTGGGTTTAAAGATCACATATATGTGTGTATATATATTTGTTCCCTATCTCCTCCTAAATCACTGAACGAACTGTGATGAAGTTAACTGATCTATGCTCTGCCAAATTCAGTATGTGTTGCGGTAAAAAAAGATGAAAAAGTTTTGGATTTAGGCTAAAAAATTCCTGTAAAACTTCATTATTTTTATTGTAATTATTGTAATTATTCCTCAACATTGTTTGTTTATATATATATATATATATATATATATATATATATATATATATATATATATATGTATAGGCCCTATTCCATCGTGAGTATAGATGACATAGATGAAATACCACGAAACAGTTACATTCCATTGAAAAAGATAAGATCCTATTTTTTTAAATATTATCTTATCAGTGAAATCGAATTCTTTTTGGAAAAGGCTACAACCATCTGAAATGAAAAAAAAATTGAGGTCTTAATTTAAGGAAACCTGAACGTCTGAAAAGCATAATTGTGTATGATTATTAGAAAGAAAATATTTTTTTGAAACCCAAACCTACACAGCATATTTTTTTTTAATTCTGTAACTTTTAGAGCCTCGTTATGAATATAAACTCTGACCGGATAACCTGTTGGACAGAATACCATTGACTTAGCCTTTTTCGCCATCTTTCAGCAAAGGCTAAAGGGCATAACGACACAATTTTTGCCTTGTAACATAACCTATTAATCATTATTAGTCGCACATATTCATCCACACTAGATCCCAATCTGCTTGACTTGTTGGGAAAGTTTCCATTAAAAAGAAACAAATGTCTTTGGATCCAGTATTGCATGCGTCTGGTTTACCTGAAGGCAAAAAAGCTTGTTCAATGTTGATTTATTTTGTAAATTGAATTTGAAAGTTTGAAAAATAATGTTGACAAGCAGTGTGCCTCTATGTTTATCCTAAAAAAAAAAAAAATAAATTAATGTATACCGATACATTTAAAGTGCAAATCGATCATGAAATGTTGTCTTTCTGACACTTTTCTTAAGTTTTATGTTAACACTTCTTTAGATGAAACGTATTTTTTTATATCTGTATTTTTATCACTGTCTTGAATTCTAATTTTTTTATATCTTTGGTGTGGAGTATTCCCCTTGCCCTACTTCGGGTTCCTCGTGTTGAATGACACAGTACCAACCTGTTTTGTTATTTTAGATCAGTTCCACATCGTTGCCTGAATCTGCTGGCCATAGACATACTTTCTGTTTTCTGTGTTTTTATCGAGGCTACGATTAAATGAAATCCTGCATGACTCCAATTGACATCCTATGCACCTATCTTTGACATCCAATGCACCTATCTTTGACATCCAATGCACCTATCTTTGACATCCAATGCACCTATCTTTGACATCCAATGCACCTATCTTTGACATCCAATGCACCTATCTTTGACATCCAATGCACCTATCTTTGACATCCAATGCACCTATCTTTGACATCCAATGCACCTAATCTGCTGGCCGTAGACATACTTTCTGTTTATTGTGTTTTTATCGAGGCTACGATTAAATGAAATCCTGCATGACTCCCATTGACATCCAATGCACCTATCTTTGACATCCAATGCACCTATCTTTGACATCCAATGCACCTATCTTTGACATCCAATGCACCTATCTTTGATATCCAATGCACCTATCTTTGACATCCAATGCACCTAATCTGCTGGCCGTAGACATACTTTCTGTTTATTGTGTTTTTATCGAGGCTACGATTAAATGAAATCCTGCATGACTCCCATTGACATCCAATGCACCTATCTTTGACATCCAATGAATATTTGTGGAAGTTCCTGCTGCGTTATGTGATTACTTTGTAAATATCGTTTCATCTGGACCTTGCCAGCATGTACGAACAATTCTGGCTCAGTCTTCAACATAAGCTGACAATCAGTGGCTGAAACTGTCACGTCTTCGTTCCATCTACCTTTGGAAACTTTTAATGTATTTGTCTTAGATTTTTTCTCACAAAATTCCTTGACGTTTTTTAAAATCCATTTGTAAGCTTTTAGTTCCTCTTTGAAATATTTGTTCTCCTTTGGTTTTATGAAGAAATATTGACAAGAAATGCTCATACAATTGAAAGTCAATTCGATTCCATTAACGAAAAGTTTCATACATTGTCGAATTTAATACCGGTCTACGGTTCCATACTGAATTCGGGTCAAAATGGGCCGCGTTTCCTTTGATATAGAATATATCCTTCATTGGCCAACTGAGGTATCGTCTTAATAAAACCATCGATTCGTCAAAGTAATCGGATATCAGAACTATGTCAAACTGCTGTTCTACTTTCTCCAAGAAAATATTTATTTTAGATAAATTGTGTTTAGCGTCTTCGAACCTGTTCCAATGAAAACCTAAGTCAACACTCATTCTGTTGTTGATAAAAGAGATGACCGGCGCACTTCGTGGTTTCGAGTCATAGAAGTCGCTAGGGTTGTTGAGGAACCCATTGATGTCATCTCTGAGGTGTTTATAGAAGCCCTGAACCAATCCAGGGGTCGGGGAGTTCCTGGAGTAGCACGCTAAGGCAGACACAGCCTGGCCGATGGCTTCACGGAGACTCGCCACACGCACGCCCGAGGCCGGGAAATACTTGGAGATTTCCCTCTCGCTGAAGATCACGTGGGTACAGTGGATATCGTAAAGCTTCCCCTCGCCGTCTGGGTGCGGCAGGATACCAGTGATGCGCGAACTGTGGTCGGTGAAAATCGGGAGTCTAGCTGGACGCAGCACGTTCAGATCTCTGTCTAGGGCGAAACGCAGCAGAATGTTCTGTACCGTGGAGCTTGCGGCCTTGTGCACTTTAGCGAACACGACATGGCGGACCTCAGATGTTGCTTTGGAGAAGTTCCACAGGCGTGCATGACGGTTTCTTGGGGGAAAGTGTTTTTGTATGGGATTTCCCGTTTCTAGTTTTTTTAGACTGTTGTTGGTTAATTGGAATTGTTCTTAATTTGGAATTTCTTTCTTGGAATGTTCGGGATTAGAATTTTTTCATGTTTTTATTTTTGTTTTTGTTTTTTTTTTTTATTTGGCTGTCATCAGAGTTTGGTATTTCTTCCTCATTCGCCTTTGGTTTCAAGCGCCCCAAGCTTTTTTCAGAGTGTTCTATTTCCCGGTGATCTTGTTTAGATTTTTCTATATTGTGATATTGTGTAGTGTTAAGGTTTGATCTAAAATTTTCAACTCATTTGATAGACTGTTTTTTTCTAGAGTCTTGTTTGACAGAATTTTTTGGTATAGCTTCTTCTTTGTTGGAGTTATTTTTTTCATTGTGTTCCTCGATAAAGTGTTCTAGTTTGAAGTGTTCTTTGACAGAAGTGTTCAATTCATACTGATCTTTCGAAAATTGCACTGCCCTGTATTGTTTATTCACAGAATCTGCTGTTTGGTAAGTTTTGATTATTCTATCCTTGGATTCATCTGATCTCTTGTAGTTCAGATTTATCTTGCATTAAATATTGTCTGATAAAGTCACCGTTTGATGAATATATATTAATGGAACTTTCAGCAAAATGTAGCTTGCTCTTTCCAGGAATTGTTTTGTACAAGGTGGCTGAAGTTACGTCCCTTTTGCTGTGGCTCGAATAAGGCTTCTGCCTCTGAGCCAGATGGTTGGAGTGAGATCCCTGTCTCTGAGCCAGATGGTTGGAGTGAGATCCCTGACTCTGAGCCAGATGGTTGGAGTGAGATCCCTGTCTCTGAGCTAGATGGTTGGAGTGAGATCCCTGTCTCTGAGCCTTTTCTCGGTAATAATGGATCACCACCAGATAATAGCTCACTATGAAGATCTCAACAGACTCTTCATCGCTACCGGATGATAGCTTTCTGTGAAGTTCTCAGCAGAATCTTCATCGCTACCGGATGATAGCTTTCTATGAAGATCTCAACAGAATCTTCATCGCTACCGGATGATAGCTTTCTATGAAGATCTCAACAGAATCTTCATCGCTACCGGATGATAGCTTTCTATGAAGATCTCAACAGAATCTTCATCGCTACCGGATGATAGCTTTCTATGAAGATCTCAACAGAATCTTCATCGCTACCGGATGATAGCTTTCTATGAAGATCTCAACAGAATCTTCATCGCTACCGGATGATAGCTTTCTATGAAGATCTCAGCAGAATCTTCATCGCTACCGGATGATAGCTTTCTGTGAAGATCTCATCAGAATCTTCATCGCTACCGGATGATAGCTTTCTATGAAGATCTCAACAGAATCTCCATCGCTACCGGATGATAGCTTTCTATGAAGATCTCAACAGAATCTTCATCGCTACCGGATGATAGCTTTCTATGAAGATCTCAGCAGAATCTTCATCGCTACAGGATGATAGCTTTCTATGAAGATCTCAGCAGAATCTTCATCGCTACCGGATGATAGCTTTCTGTGAAGATCTCATCAGAATCTTCATCGCTACCGGATGATAGCTTTCTATGAAGATCTCAACAGAATCTTCATCGCTACCGGATGATAGCTTTCTATGAAGATCTCATCAGAATCTTTATCGCTTGCACGGCTTGCATGTTTTCCCCAACCATCTATGTGAGCATTGTTGTTGTTGACATTGTTCTTTCAATGCTTTCTTGACAATTGTATCATCTTTAGGTGACAGTACGACTATCCCAAGAAAAAATGTATTGCAAACTTTTCTGACAGACCCATCCCTGCACTTGAACGTGTACTTAAAACTTGCATTCTTTCTGCTAACAGGTCCATTTGCTCTTCTTCTCTCCACATCGTGTCTGTTCAAGAACAAAGGATTTCCTTCCTGAGTAATCGAAACTCCAGAAATGCATGTTGATGTGAATACTATCGTCATCTGTAAAGAGGTCGTAACATTCCGCGCTCCGGTTGCATGTGGCTAAACATTCAGACCTTATTCCTGGATACTCTTCCCTCTTCTTCCTCTGCTTCTTAATGACAGGAGTTGAGTACACTCCATCGTAATGAGGGAGGCGAGATTCTTCTTTATCAAGAATAACTAATATTTTTCAAGAGGGGAAAAATCCTATACATATGGTCTTTTGCAAAAATTATATAAAAAAAAAAATAACCGCGTGTATTATCCACGCTAAAGATCGCAGGTGCAAAGTTAGGGGATATACGGTCTTTACCTGAAAACAGGACTTGAAAATCATCGTAGGTGGATGGACGTTTCTTTAAACCCTCTTTGCGCGCGCAATTATATGGATCTTATTTTGAAACCAAGATAGAAATATGCGCAATGTTTTAAACTATGCGCTTGCGTTGAAAGTCTATTTCGCGCCAAAAATGGATATACGGTATTTTACAAGAAAACTCCGGAGATGTCCTTTAGTTGCTTCCATCAAGATTGGCTTCCTGAGGTCCTCGCTCGCCTTATGCTCCCTATAGGAATATTCCCTATCACCTTCTCCATCTCGAGACCAGCCATGTCTATCAGCATGATAGATCTCTGGCATTAGTATCACGAAATTATCACCATCATTGGTTCCCCGGTCACAAGTCTATATACGCGGAACATGTAGTAGTATCAGCATGATAGATCTCTGGCACAAGTATCACTAAATTATCATCATCATTGTTTCCCCGGTCACGAGTCTATATACCCGGAACATGTAAAGGTATCCGCATGATAGATCTCTGGCACAAGTATCACGCAATTATCATCATCATTGGTTCCCCGGTCACAAGTCTATATACCCGGAACATGTAAAGGTATCCGCATGATAGATCTCTGGCACAAGTATCACTAAATTATCATCATCATTGGTTCCCCGGTCACAAGTCTATATACCCGGAACATGTAAAGGTATCCGCAGGATAGATCTCTGGCACAAGTATCACGCAATTATCATCATCATTGGTTCCCCGGTCACAAGTCTATATACCCGGAACATGTAAAGGTATCCGCATGATAGATCTCTGGCACAAGTATCACGCAATTATCATCATCATTGGTTCCCCGGTCACAAGTCTATATACCCGGAACATGTAAAGGTATCCGCATGATAGATCTCTGGCACAAGTATCACGCAATTATCATCATCATTGGTTCCCCGGTCACAAGTCTATATACCCGGAACATGTAAAGGTATCCGCATGATAGATCTCTGGCACAAGTATCACGAAATTATCATCATCATTGGTTCCCCGGTCACAAGTCTATATACCCGGAACATGTAGAGGTATCAGCATTTTAGATCTTTGATATTGGTATCACTGAATTATCATCATTGATTCCCATGTCACAAGTTTATATACCCGAACATGATGGTGATATCAGCATGATACCTCTCGGTCATTAGTATCACGAAATTATCATCATTGATTCCCATGTCACAAGTTTATATACCCGAACATGATGGTGATATCAGCATGATAGATCTCTGACATTAATATCACGAAATTATCATCATCATTGGTTCCCCGGTCACAAGTCTATATACCCAGAACATGATGGTGATAACAGCATGATAGATCTCTGACATTAATATCACGAAATTATCATCATCATTGGTTCCCCGGTCACAAGTCTATATACCCGGAACATGTAGTGGTATCAGCATGATAGATCTTTGGCACAAGTATCACTAAATTATCGTCATCATTGGTTCCCCGGTCACAAGTCTATATACCCGGAACATGTATTGGTATCCGAATGGTAGATCTCTGGCACAAGTATCACGAAATTATCACCATCATTGGTTCCCCGGTCACAAGTCTATATACCCGGAACATGTATTGGTATCCGAATGGTAGATCTCTGGCACAAGTATCACGAAATTATCACCATCATTGGTTCCCCGGTCACAAGTCTATATACCCGGAACATGTAGTGGTATCAGCATGATAGATCTTTGGCACAAGTATCACTAAATTATCGTCATCATTGGTTCCCCTGTCACAAGTCTATATACCCGGAACATGTAGAGGTATCCGCATGATAGATCTCTGGCACAAGTATCACGAAATTATCATCATCATTGGTTCCCCTGTCACAAGTCTATATACCCGGAACATGTAGAGGTATCAGCATGATAGATCTTTGATATTGGTATCACTGAATTATCATCATTGATTCCCATGTCACAAGTTTATATACCCGAACATGATGGTGATATCAGCATGATACCTCTCGGTCATTAGTATCACGAAATTATCATCATTGATTCCCATGTCACAAGTTTATATACCCGAACATGATGGTGATATCAGCATGATAGATCTCTGACATTAATATCACGAAATTATCATCATCATTGGTTCCCCGGTCACAAGTCTATATACCCGGAACATGTAGTGGTATCAGCATGATAGATCTCTGGCACAAGTATCACGAAATTATCATCATCATTGGTTCCCCGGTCACAAGTCTATATACCCGGAACATGTAGTGGTATCAGCATGATAGATCTCTGGCACAAGTATCACTAAATTATCATCATCATTGGTTCCCCGGTCACAAGTCTATATACCCGGAACATGTAGTGGTATCAGCATGATAGATCTCTGGCACAAGTATCACTAAATTATCGTCATCATTGGTTCCCCGGTCACAAGTCTATATACCCGTAACATGTAGTGGTATCCGAATGATAGATCTCTGGCACAAGTATCACTAAATTATCATCATCATTGGTTCCCCAGTCCCAAGTCTTTATACTCGGAACATATAGTGGTATCAGCATGGAAGATCTCTGACATTAGTATCACGAAATTATCATCATAGTTCATTCCCCGGTCACAAGTCAACATACCCGGAACATGATGGTGATATCAGCATGATAGATCTCCAATATTGGTATCACTAATTTATCATCATCATTGATTCCCCGGTCTCAAGTCTATATACCCGGAACATGATGGTGATATCAGCATGATAGATCTCTGATATTGGTATCACGAATCATTGATTCCTCCAGTCTCCGGAACATGATGGTGATATCAGCATGATAGATCTCTGATATTGGTGTCACGAATCATTGATTCCCCCAGTCTCCGGAACATGTAGTGGTATCAACATGATAGATCTCTGATATTGGTGTCACGAATCATTGATTCCCCCAGTCTCCGGAACATGTAGTGGTATCAACATGATAGATCTCTGATATTGGTGTCACGAATCATTGATTCCCCCAGTCTCCGGAACATGTAGTGGTATCAACATGATAGATCTCTGATATTGGTGTCACGAATCATTGATTCCCCCAGTCTCCGGAACATGTAGTGGTATCAACATGATAGATCTCTGATATTGGTGTCACGAGTCATTGATTCCCCCACCCTCCGGAACATGTAGTGGTATCAACATGATAGATCTCTGATATTGGTGTCACGAATCATTGATTCCCCCACCCTCCGGAACATGTAGTGGTATCAACATGATAGATCTCTGATATTGGTGTCACGAGTCATTGATTCCCCCACCCTCCGGAACATGTAGTGGTATCAACATGATAGATCTCTGATATTGGTGTCACGAGTCATTGATTTCCCCACCCTCCGGAACATGTAGTGGTATCAACATGATAGATCTCTGATATTGGTGTCACGAGTCATTGATTCCCCCACCCTCCGGAACATGTAGTGGTATCAACATGATAGATCTCTGATATTGGTGTCACGAGTCATTGATTCCCCCACCCTCCGGAACATGTAGTGGTATCAACATGATAGATCTCTGATATTGGTATCACGTATCATTGATTCCTCCAGTCTCCAGACCATGATGTTGATATCAGCATGAAAGATATCTGATATTGGTATCACTAAATTATCATTGATTCCTCCAGTCTCCCGAACATGATGTTGATATCAGCATGATAGATCTCTGATATTGGTATCACGAATCATTGATTCTTCCAGTCTCCGGAACATGATGTTGATGTCAGCATGATAGATCTCTGATAATAGTATGACGAATCATTGGTTCCTCCACTCTCCGGAACATGATGTTGATGTCAGTATGATAGATCTCTGATTTTGGTATCACGAATCATTGATCCCCACAGTCTTCGGAACATGATGGTGTTATCAGCATGATAGATCTCTGATATTGGTATCACAAATAATTGATTCCTCCAGTCTCCGAAACATGATGGTGATATCAGCATGATAGATTTTTGATATTGTATCATGAATCATTGATTCCTCCAGTCTCCGGAACATGATGGTGATATCAGCATGATAGATTTTTTATATTGTATTATGAATCATTGATTCCTCCAGTCTCCGGAACATGATGATGATATCAGCATGATAGAACTCTGATATTGGTATCACGAATCATTGATTCCTCCAGTCTCTGGAACATGATGGTGATACCAGCATAATAGATCTGTGATATTGGTATCACGAATCATTGATTCCTCCAGTCTCCAGAGCATGATGTTGATATAAGCATGATAGATCTCTGATATTGGTATCATTGATTCCTCCAGTCTCCGGAACATGATGTTGATATCAGCATGATAGATCTCTGATATTGTATCACAAATCATTGATTCCTCCAGTCTCCGGAACATGATGGTGATATCAGCATGATAGATCTCTGATATTCGTATCACGAGTCATGGATTCCTCCAGTCTCCAGAGCATGATGTTGATATAAGCATGAAAGATCTCTGATATTGGTATCACTAAATTATCATTGATTCCTCCAGTTTCCCGAACATGATGTTGATATCAGCATGATAGATCTCTGATATTGGTATCACTTAATTATCATTGATTCCTCCAGTCTCCCGAACATGATGTTGATATCAGCATGATAGATCTCTGATATTGGTATCACAAATCATTGATTCCTGCAGTCTCCCGAACATGATGTTGATATCAGCATGATAGATCTCTGATATTGGTATCACAAATCATTGATTCCTCCAGTCTCCCGAACATGATGTTGATATCAGCATGATAGATCTCTGATATTGGTATCACTTAATTATCATTGATTCCTCCAGTCTCCGGAACATGATGGTGATATCAGCATGATAGATCTCTGATATTGGTATCACAAATCATTGATTCCTGCAGTCTCCAGAACATGATGTTGATATCAGCATGATAGATCTCTGATATTGGTATCACTAAATTATCATTGATTCCTCCAGTCTACGGAATATGATGTTGATGTCAGCATGATAGATCTCTGATATTGGTATGACGAATCATTGGTTCCTCCACTCTCCGGAACATGATGTTGATGTCAGTATGATAGATCTCTGATTTTGGTATCACGAAATTATCATTGATTCCTCCAGTCTCCAGAACATGATTGTGATATCAGCATGATAGAGTTTAGATAATGTATCATGAATCATTGATTCCTCCAGTCTTCGGAACATGATGGTGATATCAGCATGATAGATCTCTGATATTGGTATCACTAAATTATCATTGATTCCTCCAGTCTACGGAATATGATGTTGATGTCAGCATGATAGATCTCTGATATTGGTATGACGAATCATTGGTTCCTCCACTCTCCGGAACATGATGTTGATGTCAGTATGATAGATCTCTGATTTTGGTATCACGAAATTATTATTGATTCCTCCAGTCTCCAGAACATGATTGTGATTACAGCATGATAGATTTTAGATAATGTATCATGAATCATTGATTCCTCCAGTCTTCGGAACATGATGGTGATATCAGCATGATAGATCTCTGATATTGGTATCACGAAATTATCATTGATTCCTCCAGTCTCCGGAACATGATGGTGATATCAGCATGATAGATCTCTGATATTGGTATCACGAATCATTTATTCCTCCAGTCTCCGGAACATGATGTTGATGTTAGCATGATAGATCTCTGATATTGGTATGAGGAATCATTGGTTCCTCCACTCTCCGAAACATGATGTTGATGTCAGCATGATAGATCTCTGATATTGGTATCACGAAATTATCATTGATTCCTCCAGTCTCCAGAACAAGATTGCGATATCAGCATGATAGATTTTAGATATTGTATCATAAATCATTGATTCCTCCAGTATCCGGAACATGATGGTGATATCAACATGATAGATTTTTGATATTGTATTATGAATCATTGATTCCTCCAGTCTCCGGAACATGATAATGATATCAGCATGATAGATCTCTGATATTGGTATCACGAATCATTGATTCCTCCAGTCTCCGGAACATGACGGTGATACCAGCATGAAAGATCTCTGATATTAGTATCACGAATTAATGATTCTCCCAGTCTCCGGAACATAATGGTGATATCAGCATGATAGATCTCTGATATTGGTATCACGAAATTATCATTCATTCCCCCAGTCTCTGGAACATGATGATGATATGAGCATGATAGATCTCTGATATTGGTATCACAAATCATTGATTCCTCCAGTCTCCGGACAATGATGGTGATATCAGCATGAAAGATATCTGATATTGGTATCACTAAATTATAATTGATTCCTCCAGTCTCCCGAACATGATGTTGATATCAGCATGATAGATCTCTGATATTGGTATCAGAAATCATTGATTCCTCCAGTCTCCGGAACATGATGGTGATATCAGCATGACAGATCTCTGATATTGGTATCACGAATTAATAATTCCCCCAGTCTCCGGAACATAATGGTGATATCAGCATGATAGATCTCTGATATTGGTATCACGAATCATTGATTCCCCGAGTCTCCGGAACATGATGGTGATATCAGCATGAAAGATATCTGATATTGGTATCATGAAATTATCATTCATTCCTCCAGTCTCTGGAACATGATGATGATATGAGCATGATAGATCTCTGATATTGGTATCACGAATTATTGATTCCTCCAGTCTCCGGACAATGATGGTGATATCAGCATGATAGATCTCTGATATTGGTATCACTAAATTATCATTAATTCCTCCAGTCTCTGGAACATGATGTTGATATCAGCATGATAGATCTCTGATATTGGTGTCACGAATCATTGATTCCTCCAGTCTCCCGAACATGATGTTGATATCAGGATGATAGATCTCTGATATTGGTATCACGAAATAATCATTGATTCCTCCAGTCTCCAGAACATGATGTTGATATCAGCATGATAGATCTCTGATATTGGTATCACTAAATTATCATTGATTCCTCCAGTCTCCGGAACATGATGGTGATATCAGCATGATAGATCTCTGATATTGGTATCACGAAATAATCATTCATTCCTCCAGTCTCTGGAACATGATGATGATATGAGCATGATAGATCTCTGATATTGGTATCACGAATCATTGATTCCCCCAGTCTCCGGACAATGATGGTGATATCAGCATGAAAGATATCTGATATTGGTATCACTAAATTATAATTGATTCCTCCAGTCTCCCGAACATGATGTTGATATCAGCATGATAGATCTCTGATATTGGTGTCACGAATCATTAATTCCTCCAGTCTCCCGAACATGATGTTGATATCAGGATGATAGATCTCTGATATTGGTATCACGAATCATTGATTCCTCCAGTCTCCGGAACATGATGGTGATATCAGCATGATAGATCTCTGATATTGGTATCACGAATCATTGATTCCTCCAGTCTCCGGAACATGATGATGATATCAGCATGATAGATCTCTGATATTGGTATCACGAAATTATCATTCATTCCTCCAGTCTCTGGAACATGATGATGATATAAGCATGATAGATTTCTGATATTGGTATCACGAAATTATCATTCATTCCTCGAGTCTCTGGAACATGATGATGATATAAGCATGATAGATCTCTGATATTGGTATCACGAAATTATCATTCATTCCTCGAGTCTCTGGAACATGATGATGATATAAGCATGATAGATCTCTGATATTGGTATCACGAATGATTGATTCCTCCAGTCTCCGGACAATGATGGTGATATCAGCATGAAAGATATCTGATATTGATATCACTAAATTATAATTGATTCCTCCAGTCTCCCGAACATGATGTTGATATCAGGATGATAGATCTCTGATATTGGTATCACGAATCATTGATTCCTCCAGTCTCCGGAACATGATGTTGATATCAGCATGATAGATCTCTGATATTGGTATCACGAATCATTGATTCCTCCAGTCTCCGGAACATGATGGTGATATCAGCATGATAGATCTCTGATATTGGTATCACGAATCATTGATTCCTCCAGTCTCCGGAACATGATGATGATATCAGCATGATAGATCTCTGATATTGGTATCACGAATCATTGATTCCTGCAGTCTATGGAAGATGATGATGATATCAGCATGATATATCTCCGATATTGGTATCATTAAATTATCATTGATTCCTCCAGTCTCCGGAACATGATGGTGATATCAGCATGATAGATCTCTGATATTGGTATCACGAAATTATCATTCATTCCTCCAGTCTCTGGAACATGATGATGATATAAGCATTATAGATCTCTGATATTGGTATCACGAATTATTAATTCCTCCAGTCTCCGGACAATGATGGTGATATCAGCATGAAAGATATCTGATATTGATATCACTAAATTATAATTGATTCCTCCAGTCTCCCGAACATGATGTTGATATCAGCATGATAGATCTCTGATATTGGTGTCACGAATCATTGATTCCTCCAGTCTCCGGAACATGATGTTGATATCAGCATGATAGATCTCTGATATTGGTATCACGAATCATTGATTCCTCCAGTCTCCGGAACATGATGGTGATATCAGCATGATAGATCTCTGATATTGGTATCACGAATCAATGATTCCCCCAGTCTCCGGAACATGATGGTGATATCAGCATGATAGATCTCTGATATTGGTATCACGAATCATTGATTCCCCCAGTCTCCGGAACATGATGGTGATATCAGCATGATAGATCTCTGATATTGGTATCACGAAATTATCATTCATTCCTCCAGTCTCTGGAACATGATGATGATATAAGCATGATAGATCTCTGATACTGGTATCACGAATCATTGATTCCTCCAGTCTTCGGAACATGATGATGATATCAGCATGATAGATCTCTGATATTGGAATCACGAATCATTGATTCCTGCAGTCTCCGGAAGATGATGATGATATCAGCATGATATATCTCCGATATTGGTATCATTAAATTATCATTGATTCCTCCAGTCTCCGGAACATGATGGTGATATCAGCATGATACATCTCTGATATTGGTATCACTAAATTATCATTGATTCCTCCAGTCTCCCGAACATGATGATGATATCAGCATGATAGATCTCTGATATTGGTATCACGAATCATTGATTCCTCCAGTCTCCGGAACATGATGGTGATATCAGCATGATAGATCTCTGATATTGGTATCACGAATCATTGATTCCTCCAGTCTCCGGAACATGATGATGATATCAGCATGATAGATCTCTGATATTGGTATCACGAAATTATCATTGATTCCTCCAGTCTCCCGAATCTGATGTTGATATCAGCATGATAGATCTCTGATATTGGTATCACGAAATTATCATTGATTCCTCTAGTCTCTGGAACATGATGATATCAACATGATAGATCTTTGATATTGGTATCACGAATCATTGATTCCTCCAGTCTCCAGAAAATGATGATGATATCAGCATGATAGATCTCTGATATTGGTATCACGAAATTATCATTGATTCCTCTTGTCTCCGGAACATGATGATGATATCAGCATGATAGATCTCTGATATTGGTATCACGAATCATTGATCCGTCCATTCTCCGGAACATGATGGTGATGTCAGCATGATAGATCTCTGATATTGGTATGACGAATCATTGATTCCTCCAGTCTCCGGAACATGATGATGATATCAGCATGATAGATGTCTGATACTGGTATCACGAATCATTGATTCCTCCAGTCTTCGGAACATGATGATAATATCAGCATGATAGATCTCTGATATTGGAATCACGAATCATTGATTCCTGCAGTCTCCGGAAGATGATGATGATATCAGCATGATATATCTCCGATATTGGTATCATTAAATTATCATTGATTCCTCCAGTCTCCGGAACATGATGGTGATATCAGCATGATACATCTCTGATATTGGTATCACTAAATTATCATTGATTCCTCCAGTCTCTGGAACATGATGTTGATATCAGCATGATAGATCTCTGATATTGGTAACACGAATCATTGATTCCTCCAGTCTCCGGAACATGATGTTGATATCAGCATGATACATCTCTGATATTGGTATGACGAATCATTGATTCCTCCAGTCTCCAGAACATGATTTTATATCAGCATGATAGATCTCTGATATTGGTATCACGAATCATTGATTCCTCCAGTCTCTGGAACATGATGGTACTCCTGGGGAAACACCTGCTCGTCTACTACAGATTCCGTTTCAACCCTGTCCCTTTTCCCAGGTGTAAAAGTAAAACTCCAGCCCCGGTAACATTGGTAAATATCTCCATGACTGCAGGTATATCTTCTCCATGGACCTCAAAATTTTCGACTACCTCTTTACTAAAGCCATCAAAATAAATTGGCATAAAACTGCTTCAGTAGATCTATTGAGAAGGGCGAACCGTCCTTAGAGACCTATCCCTCCCTTTAAACATCTGTCTTGCTCTATCATCATCCTCCTTTATCTCACTTCTTACTTTACCCTCACAAGGTTCTTCAGAACCCAGGGAGGCTGACGAGAGTCCTCATGTGGATTCCAATGACCATGTTCCCTTCTCAGTGATTGGGGTTATCCCTCTTTGGATCATCTTCAGGTAAATGCCTCCCTGAAAAGGTAAGTCCACTTCATGAGATGGACCATAGCCCACCCCTTGCCTGGTAATTGTTCAAGGCATAGATATTAATTTTATTTCGGGCTAGATCCGTTATCCAATCATGACCAAAACGGGAAAAAAGACTAAATTCTTTCTTATCCTATTTCTTTTTTTAACTGAAAGAGATTTTGTGAGAATCGAGTAGGCCTAGCTTTTTTTTTCTAAGTTTTTTTTTTCTTGCTTTTCCTTGTGACAAGATCCAGAATCTAGATCTAGATCTACTTTTGAAAACCTGGTACTAGAAAGTCGCTTCGCTGTCATCCTGGCGGAGCGTTCAATTACCGGCGGAGTATGGCACAGAAATCTAGTATTGGATGAAGTTATGGCGTTGATTCAGCCAATAGTAAAATAGACTAGCATTTACTTTCCACTGCAAAGAAATACAGTTATTGCCCTCATCAGTTGAGCACCTACTACGCCTGGCAGTAGCTATGTTGTTATTGTAGATAAACATGAAGAAAATAAAAAAAAAATTCTGACTATTTGGCAAGTATTGCTACTAAAGAAAAAAAAAACAAAAACTTTAAAATCAGTATAATTGGAAAGGTTGCCTGTCTATACACCATTCCGTTTGGAAGTTTTGCTGCAAGTCAGTTAGACAATTAGGGCTGCTGAGTGTAACAGAAGGGATGTGAAGACTGGGGAAGATTGTAAGGAGACTGGCTCAGTGGTTAAAACACCAGAATCAAAAGTTAATTGTGAATTGTTAGAGAGAGAGAGAGAGAGAGAGAGAGAGAGAGAGAGAGAGAGAGAGAGAGAGAGAGAGAGAGAGAGAGAGAGAGAGAGAGAGAGAGAGATTAGTTCATAGAGAGGAAACTAGTTTTTAGGTGGAAGTGTTTTTAAAGAATCCCTCTTGTCGCTGCACTTCTAACCATGTGTGACCGTACTTTTTTTTATAGCTTTGTTCCCTCCATCAAGTAATTTTTTTTTGTATCTTTTCCTCAATGTCCTGTTCTCAGGCTGTCTATATTTCTGCATAAGTTCTACAAGAGAAATTCTCTATTGGATTTTTCCAATGGCCACCGAACAAAGTTTAACATTTCGGTTAAGTTATGATCAGCCTCCATGATTGCTGCACAATCAAGAGTACGGCAACCAATAGATTTTTTGTTTCTCTTTGCTTTAGACAAAAAAAAAAAAAAAAACTTGATTACTTTGTCTTCTACGTCTGGATGTAGAGTTTACTTTTCAATCCAGACATGTCCGTGTGAAACAGAACGAGCCCAGCCCACGGCTATTTTAAAGGGTTATGAGGAATTTTGCATCCTAAATCAGGGTCGAATATTCATAATGCTATGTTTAGGCTTTTCTAACCCGGCAAGCCGTCTCGGTAGACCCGCCCAAAACTGGTAGGAGTTGGAGCAAAACCAAAACCGTAATTAGTGTTTTTGTATATTTAGAAGAAGAAGAGGAAACCATGAACGGCCCAATTAAAGAGAGTGAGTAGGCGTACAGCCTCCACAACCAGACAGATAAGGAGGTGAGAAAGGGGGGGAAGAGTGATAAAAGAAAGAGAGGAGTGAGCACATGGAATATGGTAAGATTAATAAGGAAATGAGTGGGCAAAGGAGTAAGGCTCGATAAGAGGAAGAGAAGGAAGGAAGGAGGAGGAGGAGTAAACTCACTACGAGAGGAGAAAAAAAGGAGGATGGAGAAGAGAAGGAGAATAGATATGGATGCATGCCTTATGTGGAGCAAAAATATGTACGGTGAGGGTTGGATAGGAGAAGAAAGATTGTGGGGCATGATTATGGATGTGAAGAAAATACAAAGAAATAGAATGAAAAAAGCGGTGGGTGGGGGGGGGGGGTTGGCGAGAGAGATTTAAGTTTTGCTTGAAAAGTAATAATTATGATCTTCCCATTGGCATATTGGTAAAAGGCATATTACTTCTTTAACCGCATCTGCCATACAAACTACGTCACAAACGATGTGACAATTTGTTGACGTGTAGCCGATGGCCCCTCCCCTCCCCCCGTCAGAATAAAAATTAAAATAAACACTTTTTATGAGGCGTCTTTCCTCATTGTACAAATTCGGTGGGGAGGCAAAAAAACTGGTATTTCAAAAACAAGTTCTATTATTTTCAAATCCATGAATACTTTTCTTCTTTTGTTTGTAAGAGATAGTTTAGATCCAGAGCCAGAATGGATAAGTTCAAGGGTAAAGTCTGGATCTAGATCTAGATTTACTAATACCTGCTGCAGCCTTGGAGACGAGCAAAAAAAAAAAATAAAAAAAAACAAACAAAACAAAACAAAAGCCGAGGATCGAGCTGTGGTGGAGAGGACCGACACGGGAGGAAGACAAAAAAAAAAGGAAATTAATAGAAAGAAAGTGGAAAAAGCAAGGAAGATTATGGAAGGAGAATAAAGGGGAAACGAAATTATGAAGTTACAAAATACACTTTCCCTCAACCGTATTTGAGGATTATTTTTTCCCCCGCACTCTCTGATAGTGAACTTTTTTTTTCCATTTTCGAGCCATAGCAGTACAGTGTGTGTCAGGTGTGTTGCGACTGCTTGGTTTTAGGTTTGTAGGCGATGGCTGAGGACATTTGCAACGCGTTGACAATATCCTTAGGTTCTGTTTTAGAGAGGAGCCTGGGCTTCGATTGCTTTATTATTCCCTCTACACTGAACTGCTTGGGCCATCTACCCTTCTACGAAATATTTCTGTATAGAGAAAAGCGAGCTGGGCTTAAGGAGAAAAGTGGAATAGACAAAAAAAGGGGCGGGGAGAGAGAGAGAGAGAGAGAGAGAGAGAGAGAGAGAGAGAGAGAGAGAGAGAGAGAGAGAGAGAGAGAGAGAGAGAGAGAGAGAGAGAGAGAGAGAGAGAGAGAGAGAGAGAGAGAGAGAGAGAGAGAGAGAGGAGGGCGGAAAGAAAGAAAAGATGGCAAGGAAGAATACTTTACACAACAGTTCTGTATATTTGAGCAAAATGGCTTTTTCTTTTCATTAATGTGTAGGCAATTGTTTTGTTTTTTTCCAGGCTATGTTTAATTCTTAAATGTAACATAGAAACAACTTTCTTACTCTTTGCTGTAAACAATTGATTATCATCACAAAAACAAATTTTTCAAACGGCGCAAATTATTTATATCCTGACGGTTTAAAGAGTATGAAACAATGATACATTTATATTAATTTATATTATTCTCATATATGTTGCCAAGAGGACATTCTTTCTGTTTTATATAAAGTAGGCCTAGATATCTCAAGTCAAGCTAAAATTGAAAAAGAAAACCAAATCTGGGTGCTTTTTTCATGCAGTCCTAATTTCTCTTGACCAAAACTATAATTATGTGGTGTGGATGTAATCCATTTTGATTCAATGAGAGCATACTATTAACCTGGTGAGGTGAAGCAATGGTCTCCAGAAAAAAGTCTAAGTGAAATGGCTTATTTCTTAACTTCTTTTTTATTCTTAAGCTTGTGTGTATACAATGCCATATATTAACCTAATTCCTGTATTAATTTTAAATTGACACCGATCATGTAAATGAAAAAAAAACACTTTTATTGCAAGCCTTTTTATTTTATGTCCCTTTATGAACTTGATAATGTTTTCTAGATTTTATTTCCTTTTTAAGCTTATTGATAATTATTGTCACTGCTTGATGCGTTATGTATAGGGGCCTATAGAAACGTTTGTTGAACAAAATATTTGATAGTGGGGTAGTACATGTACATGTACGGCCAGGACAATGGATGTAATTGTGGAGTGGTATTGATGATGATAATGATGATGATATAGGTGGTGCTGCTACTGCTAGAGCAGTCAAGTTATGAGATTGAGAAAGTTAAGTGAGTGTGGTATTTCTCACGCCATTGGTGGAGGTGCAAATGATAATGATAGTCATTAGATATTAAGATATGAGGCGATAATGATGGTGGTGTTGTGGTAACAGGGTTGCAGTGATGGAGTATGGAACATTTTGATGGTGATGGTGGGTCGGTGATGATGATGAAGAGATCAAGTAAGTGAAATGTGGATAGAGTTGACTCCAAAACTAACAATTTACACCCTTAATCGTTTTGAGAGTTGTAGAAAATCTCTGAGAGGAGAAAATTATTTGATTCTTGTTCTTTGATAAGATACTGAAAATAGAAGTACATTTACCTATAGTATAACTCTATGACTTCAATACTACTACTACTACTACTACTACTACTACTACTACTACTACTACTACTACTACTACTACTACTACTACTGCTACTGCTACTGCTACTGCTACTGCTACTGCTACTGCTACTGCTACTGCTACTGCTACTGCTGCTGCTGCTGCTGCTACTACTACTACTACTACTACTACTACTGCTACTGCTACTGCTACTGCTACTGCTGCTGCTGCTGCTGCTGCTACTACTACTACTACTACTACTACTACTACTACTACTGCTACTTCTACTGCTACTGCTACTGCTACTGCTACTGCTACTGCTACTGCTACTGCTACTGCTACTGCTACTACTACTGCTACTACTACTACTACTACTACTACTACTACTACTACTACTACTACTACTACTACTACTACTACTACTACTACTACTAGTAGTAGTAGTAGTAGTAGTAGTAGTAGTAGGTCTATTACCACCACTAGTACAACCACTCTATATTGCAACTTTATCCAATGAAAACGAAAGCAACATCACTGGGGCATCACCCAGGTTTAGTTATGTTTGATATGTTGGGTTAACCGTCAGTATTCACTTGATTAACCCATAGCGTTAATCATGTCAGGTATTTTTGGATATCCCTGAGGACTCTTCAAGTGTATGTTTGGATAACCCCCCGAATTATTCACGTGTATGTGTGGATAACCCCCCGAATTATTCACGTGTATGTTTGGATAACCCCCAGAATTATTCACATGTATGTTTGGATAACCTCCAGAATTATTCACGTCTATGTTTGGATAACCCCTAAAATTATTCACGTGTATGCTTGGAAACCTCCAGGATTATTCACGTGTACGTTTGGATACCCCCCGCTCCGAATTATTCACGTGTATGCTTGGATAACCTCCAGGATTATTCACGTGTATGTTTGGATAACCTCCAAAATTATTCATGTCTATGCGTGGATGTCCTCCAGGATTATTCAAGTATATGTTTGGATAACCCCCAGAATTATTCACCATCCACGTGAATTATTCACGTGTATGCGTGGATAACCTCCAAAATTATTCACGTCTATGTATGGATAACCTCCAGGATTATTCACGTGTATGCGTGGATAACCTCCAGGATTATTCACGTGTATGTGTGGATAACCTCCAGGATTATTCATGTGTATGCGTGGATAACCTCCAGGATTATTCACGTGTATGTTTGGATAACCTCCAGGATTATTCACGTGTATGTTTGGATAACCTCCAGGATTATTCACGTCTATGCGTGGATAACCTCCAGGATTATTCACGTGTTTTTTATGATAACCTCCAGGATTATTCACGTCTATACGTGGATAACCTCCAGGATTATTCACGTGTATGCGTGGATAACCTCCAGGATTATTCACGTGTATGCGTGGATAACCTCCAGGATTATTCACGTGTTTTTTATGATAACCTCCAGGATTATTCACGTGTATGCGTGGATAACCTCCAAAATTATTCACGTCTATGCGTGGATAACCTCCAAAATTATTCACGTCTATGCGTGGATAACTTCCAGGATTATTCATGTGTATCTCTGGATAACCTCCGGGATTATTCACGTGTAAGCGTGGATAACCTCCAAAATTATTCACGTCTATGCGTGGATAACCTCCAGGATTATTCAAGTATATGTTTGGATAACCCCCAGAATTATTCACCATCCACGTGAATTATTCACGTGTATGCGTGGATAACCTCCAAAATTATTCACGTCTATGCATGGATAACCTCCAGGATTATTCACGTGTATGCGTGGATAACCTCCAGGATTATTCACGTGTATGTGTGGATAACCTCCAGGATTATTCACGTGTATGCGTGGATAACCTCCAGGATTATTCACGTGTATGCGTGGATAACCTCCAGGATTATTCACGTGTATGCGTGGATAACCTCCAAAATTATTCACGTCTATGCGTGGATAACCTCCAGGATTATTCACGTGTATGCGTGGATAACCTCCAGGATTATTCACGTGTATGCGTGGATAACCTCCAGGATTATTCACGTGTATGCGTGGATAACCTCCAGGATTATTCACGTGTATGCGTGGATAACCTCCAGGATTATTCACGTGCATGCGTGGATAACCTCCAAAATTATTCACGTCTATGCGTAGATAACCTCCAGGATTATTCACGTGCATGCGTGGATAACCTCCAGGATTTTTTACGTGTATGTTTGGATAACCTCCAGGATTATTCACGTGTTTTTTATGATAGCCTCCAGGATTATTCACGTGCATGCGTGGATAACCTCCGGGATTATTCACGTGTATGTGTGGATAACCTCCAGGATTATTCACGTGTATGCGTGGATAACCTCCAGGATTATTCAAGTGTAAGTCTGGATAAGCTCCAAAATTATTCACGTGTATGCGTGGATAACCTCCAAAATTATTCACGTGTATGCGTGGATAACCTCCAAAATTATTCACGTGTATGCGTGGATAACCTCCAAAATTATTCACGTGTATGCGTGGATAACCTCCAGGATTATTCACGTGTATGCGTGGATAACCTCCAGGATTATTCACGTGTATGCGTGGATAACCTCGTCCTTTTAAATATCTTAGTCTCGGGTTCGAGGCCAAGTCACCGGAGTGAATAAACTTTTGCAGCATGTGTAAGAGTGAGCTATTATCATTTAACTATTTGGCACAGTTAGGACAGTTAGATACTTTTGTTGTATAGGATAAACTGTTGCAGCATATGTAAGAGTGAGCTATTATCATTTAACTATTTGGCACAGTTAGGACAGTTAGACATTTTTGTTGTATAGGTCTGAATTATAAGTCCGTTCTGAGTACAACCTTGTCCGAACTGTGCCCAAAATTAAAAAGAAAAAGATCACTCGACTCAAACATGTAAAAGTGTGCTCACTTCGATGACAATGCCTGTGTACTAGGGAAAGTCGGTTCTACAGTAACATGCAACCAGTGGCGTCGACTGGCATAGGGCTTGGGGGCTTCAGCGCTTTTCATTTCATTCTTTATTCTCTAAGATTTTTAGCGGTAGGTTTAAAAGATAACCACCATCATCAGCCCAAGACTGTAGGCTATGTCTTCATTGTTCTCACAATAAGATATTAACAACAATCCTGCAACACGATAACAGACGGAAGACTACACCTCGCACTATGCTCTAGCTAGGTAAACGGGTGAAAATTTTTAAGCCTACCATGTTTACCACAAGCTCTCGTTCTAAAAAGCATGACACTCTTGTAAATAAAAAAAGGAAGTTTTTCATTGGTCTGTCGCCCCAGCCTCAATTTTTTTCTGTTCCTACAGATATACAAGTAACATTATAACTTAACGTTAGCCTTGCTTTGTGGAGATCAAAGCTTGGTACCACTTCAGTACAATTTTACACGGCGTTGGGGCTTAAACCCTAAAATATAATGTCATTGTTTTCTGGCCAGACCTAATGACCTACGTAAGTTTCCATCGTGATGATCATCTTTGTGGAACATCATTTTACCAGACTGATAGGGTAATCTTCATGGTTTCTACCTGTTTGAACCATTCACTTGATAAATAAAGCATTTGGAAACCTAACCGACATTTGAAGTTTTATTAAAATAACTCTGATGGCACAGTGAATATTTACTGCATAGTTTATATTTTATTTTACTATATTTCTTTTAGAATTGCCTCAATACTCTGCCTGATGAGGATAAGCTCGGAATGAAATTAAAAGTTTGAGTCCCAGCACTGAAATACAGAAAGCAAAATAAATGAAGCCATCCAATCCTGTGGAGTTCATGAGCTTATTTTACGCGACCTTGCCGACAGCGATCAATCATTTAACTGAGGAATATTTCTTGACCTCTTCAAAATATTCTCTACATTTGATAGCCACGTTCATGAAACAACTTGAAAACAGCTGACATGTTGCAGCCCCACCAAACTCCCGAGCCGAGCGACGCCGCTGCTGGCAGCAAAAAGTTTCATGGCGGTTGAAGGTTCAATTCTGCTATGAAATATACTTTAAAACTCTTTAAAAACATCAAAACTCAAGGTTAAATTAAAAGTTTGTTGAGGACAAAGTGTGCCTGAAGTGTAAAGATTGCACAACACTAATCGATGCCACTCGATTTTGCAAAGGTTTACGGTAGGTCCTAACCTAGTGAGTTCTACTCAGAGGCCACGTGGTACAAGATTTGGCGCGTCTGCTCCGCGACTCTCTCGTCCACTTGAACGCCGACTCCAGGTATGTACAGACGTCTTTTGGTTTTCTTGTAAAGCTAGACTAGAACTAAGAGATCTAGAGCTGGATATAACGCTACAGTCTATGAATGTACTCTCAGATTTCAATGCTTTATATTCTAATCTAATTAATTGTTTTTCATAAGTAAAAGAACTCAAAAATATAAGTAAAAGTTGAATGTCAAACAAATCTCCAAAATTGCTGAACGAATGTCTAAGATCAAGATCTAATAGGTAAAACGTATCTGCATTATAGCAAATATCTATGTGGTAAATAATTCTTCTCCTCCTCCTCCTCCTCCTTCTTCTTCTTCTCCTTCTCCTAATCCTTCTTCTCCAATCCTTCTCCTTCTCCTCCTTCTCCTAATCCTTCTCCTTCTCCTCCTCTTCCTCCTAATCCTTCTCCTTCTCCTCCTCCTAATCCTTCTCCTTCTCCTCCTCCTAATCCTTCTCCTTCTCCTAATCCTTCTTCTCCTCCTCCTAATCCTTCTCCTTCTCCTCCTCCTAATCCTTCTCCTCCTCCTAATCCTTCTCCTCCTCCTAATCCTTCTCCTCCTCCTAATCCTTCTCCTCCTCCTCGTCCTCCTCCTAATCCTTCTCCTCGTCCTCCTCCTAATCCTTCTCCTCCTCCTTCCCCTCCTTCTAATCCTTCTTCTCCTAATTCTTCTCCTTCTCTTAATTCTCCTCCTAATCCTTCTCTTTCTCCTAATCCTCCTCCTAATCCTTCTCCTTCTCCTTCTCCTAATCCTTCTCCTCCTCCTCGTCCTCCTCCTAATCCTTCTCCTCCTCCTCCTCCTAATCCTTCTCCTTCTCCTCCTCCTCCTCCTCCTCCTAATCATTCTCCTTCTCCTCCTAATCCTTCTCCTCCTCTTAATCCTTCTCCTTCTCCTCCTCTTAATCCTTCTCCTTCTCCTCCTCTTCCTCCTAATCCTTCTCCTTCTCCTCCTCCTGCTCCTACTCCTTCTCCTTCTCCTCCTTCTCCTAATCCTTCTCCTCCTAATCCTTCTCCTTCTCCTCCTCCTAATCCTTCTCCTCCTCCTAATCCTTCTCCTCCTCCTCATCCTCCTCCTAATCCTTCTCCTCCTCCTCCTCCTCCTAATCCTTCTTCTCCTCCTCTTTCTCCTCCTAATCCTTCTCCTCCTCCTTATCCCTCTCCTTCTCCCCCTCTTCCTCCTAATCCTTCTCCTCCTCCTCCTCCTCCTTCTCCTTCTCCTAATCCTTCTCCTTCTCCAATCCTTCTCCTTCTCCTCCTTCTTCTAATCCTTCTTCTCCTAATCCTTCTCCTCCTCCTAATCCTTCTCCTCCTCCTCCTGATCCTTCTCTACCTAATCCTTCTCCTCCTCCTAATCCTTCTCCTTCTAATCCTTCTCCTCCTCCTCGTCCTCATCCTAATCCTTATCCTCCTCCTCGTCCTCCTCCTTATCCCTCTCCTTCTCCCCCTCTTCCTCCTAATCCTTCTCCTTCTCCTCCTCCTCCTCCTCCTCCTCCTAATCCTTCTCCTTCTCCTCCTTCTCCTAATCCTTCTCCTTCTCCTCCTTCTCCTAATCCTTCTCCTCCTTCTCCTAATCCTTCTCCTCCCCCTCCTAATCCTCCTCCTCGTCCTTCTCCTAATCCTTCTCCTCCTTCTCCTTCTAATCCTTCTCCTAATCCTTCTCCTTCTCCTAATCCTTCTCCTTCTCCTTCTCCTCCTCCTAATCCTTCTCCTCCTCCTCCTCCTCCTTTTTACAAGCAGAAATTCAATTCTGCGAACGTTCATGTCATTATGCTGAGGGTGGGATGGGCGTGTGTATGAAATTGCCTCGCAAAATTTACTGCTCTTTATATCTATCCTATTACATACATGATCCAGATATGTGCCTCCAATTTTTGCCTAAAATCTAGGTATTTCTATCATTGTGAATACATAATCATAACTTGATTTCCTTATGAAATTTTTAGCATCAAAGTATAATCTAGATCTAGGTCTGACCTATTTAATGGAGCCTAGCTGCTGTAAACATCTATCCCCGAGATCGAGAACTTTGTCGAAAAAACTGTGGAAAAAATTATACCACCACTCCGCTATTTGGAGGAATGGTATGACTTCCGATCCGGTACATTGGTTTAATGTATTAGATGTATAATGCGGAATTTTTTTTTTTATTTGTAACGCATTGTTTGAAAATGATTTCCACATTAAAAAACAAAACAAAAACAAACCCTTTTTTCTATGACCCGATCATACGAGGCCCTCTCTGGCATGGTGCCGTACATGATTATTCGTCAATTTACAATAATTTTATGCCAAATTTGAAATGCCTAGGTTTTCCAAAAAAATGCTACTTTAGATGGTCCAAATTTTTTTGCCTAGCATTATTATTATTATTATTATTATTATTATTATTATTATTATTATTATTATTATTATTATTATTATTATTATTATTATTATTATTATTATTATTATTATTATTATTATTATTATTATTATTATTATTATTATTATTATTATTATTATTATTATTATTATTTCTGCTGTTTTTGTTACCATAAATATTTGATGACTATGATAGTCCAACTTTCGAAATGTTCGGAAAGACTAATGATATAACTATTCTTTGTTGGCAGGTAAACACAGCATACTACGAACTTGATCAATCATAACAATAATCATGATGCGCCTTCGCAGCGGTCGAAATTTACAGCCACCAATGCCGAAACCCAACGATGAAATGGCTATTGAGCCAACACCAGGGCATTTCGAACCGTTGCGGGTAAGTGATATAGAGAAATAGGTGAACATGCTCTCTACCTCTCTCTCTCTCTCTCTCTCTCTCTCTCTCTCTCTCTCTCTCTCTCTCTCTCTCTCTCTCTCTCTCTCTCTCTCTCTCTCTCTCTCTCTCTCTCTCCCCCCTCCCCCCAAAAAACCCCCTTTATCCCCTTTCCTCCCTCATTTCTAGCTCAACACCGTTAGCCTTCAGAGAATTTTTCTTTGGTCATTTTGGGCTAGAAAATCTGGCAATTCCTAAAGTAAAAATGGCTTAACAGTTTGTGAATTAGAAACGTAGCATGGCTTAGTTTGGATTCTTTGCGGCTCTTACCAAGCTTAAAACCCATCAATTGCAGTATTGAAATCCATATCGGACTATAGGGAGAGATAAGATTAGATCTCTCAAAAATTTATTTCGCTTAAAACTTTGGCATTGTGGTACCTAAATTGTAGATCTAGATCTAGATAAGATCAGACCAGTCAGCTTTTGGTATTTTTTTTACAGCTGAAAAATTTTTTTTGCAAATTAAAAGTTAAATAATCCATTAAGTATTAATTTGCCTGCATGTGAAAGTTTACTAGATCTAGATCTAGCGTAGCAGTGTCTCGCTGAATTGACCTCAAGAAAAAAAATTCGTAAAAAAAAAGAAAATATCGGCTCTTTTCCACTCTCGTCTACACAAATTCTAAACCTAGATGCTGTGGTTGGGTACTCGCTTAACTCACTCAGCACTGGCTCCTATAAAGACAAATGCTCCATGCCACTGGCCTTTGTTAGGTAATTTTAAAAGACTACATTTCAAAAGGTTATTCACATACATGCACAAAATTTGCTGTGTTTTTCGCTATTTATCCTAGCAGCATTGTACATCTTTAGTAAGAAAGGAGCCATTCTTTTTTTTTTTTTAATCTTTTAGTGACACACCCATTGGGTAAATAAAAAAAATCAACACTGCATAACTACACTGATACATATAATTTTTTATGAAAAAAAAGGAAAGAAAATGTAGGCCTACTCGTTCAAACTTGTAAAATTATAAAAAATACACCAGTCAGACAACAAAGAGGAGAGGTTAGAGAATATACTCATTCATATTTTACATATTCAAGGACAGATCTAGCTCTTTTCTAGAGGCCCAGATCTAGATCTTGTCCAGATGTAGATCTAGTCTAGATCTAACCTTTTATAATAGCCAAACAAAGGCAACGTTAGATCTAGATTTGCATCCAAACAAATGTGAAAACGAGTGGTTTCTCAAACTGATGCAGGGAAAAGTTGTTATACCGCAGAAGTAACTTTGTGCACAGGACAACCCTGGAGTTATTTACTGTTTACATGATTTATTTCTCTTAGTACATATTTTATATTCAAGTTAGGCCTAGAGATATAGATCTGTTGACACATTTTTTTTAGACAGTTGTCAGGGTAGGCCCAGTCACAAGACAATTATGGTTAGGGAGAGGGTGAAGAACAGAACAATCTGAATGCTTGCAGTAGGTGACACAGTTATTCATATGACAAAAGCAGCCTCAGGGATAGCAGATGGGCGAACTGAGTCTTATATCATCAAAAGTTAATAGTAGCCCCAGACGCTAAAGGGGACAACCTCTCTGAAACATGAAGTTATTACGTGTCTGCTAAGGTAAAACAGATTTAAACCTAATCATGATTCAGCAAACAGTTAATGCTGGAGGGCAAGCCTTGGGCAGTCTAACGTACAAGAAGGCCCTACTCTTTTCATAAACCTTGGTTTGGAGAGTTAAGGAGGGGCATGATTGTCTTCATTTCGGCATTCAAAAGGGATACATCTATATATATTATAAAAGGCAACTTCGATTTCTTTCTCAGCTATCTCCTTCGAAAGCACTAAATATACGGTGATGCTTATTGATTTTTAATCTGTCGAGATCAGTCAACAATACAGTACAAAACAGTTTTTAAAAAGTAATGGATCTAGGCTAGTAAATGTTCTTAAAAATTCACTATGTAATTATTTCATCAAACGTTTTGCCAAATTTGTTATGATGAACCAAAAAACATTTAACATACTGTTCTCAGCGGTTTACCTTTTTCAAAGCGGATAAAATTTTTAGGGCAAATAATTGTTACTTTACTCTAATGGAGTAAAAAACTGAAAAAATTTAAAATTAAATAAAATTTGACCTCCTCCAATGTAAAGACAAAAGTGTCACGACATTGTCACCTTTTCTTAAGAAGGCAGTTGCAAAAGTTAAAATCACTTCTGCTTCTTTTACCATCCTCTCTAAACTGTTAAAAATCTAAAATACCAATCAGATCCGTAAATAGTCAACAAGGAACCGTAGAAACATTCATGTTAAGCTATTTTAACAACTTGCCACTCTTAATTTCTCATGAAAATATACAGATTTTAGATCTAGAATAGTTATAAGCTATAGCCATCCATGATAACCCAATGAATTTAAAAAAAATTGGGCCTTGATTTGATTTTCTCTATAAAATTATCTGACCAGTTGCATATTTTTTTTTGTTTTGGACTGAGAGAGCATTTTGTTCCCATCAGGTCAAGCACTACATTTACCTCTATTGGGTCATTAGCACCACATTATATGGTCTTGGTGTAGCTATAAAATGAGAAGATGGCTGCTTAAAAGATTGCACTAAGGTTTTCTTTTAGGATTTAGATCTCTCCTTCACTTAAAGAATGTATACAGGACAATGTAACAATTCCAATGTCTGAACGTTCTATATATTTTAAAACTGTACTCCGAGTGGCTCTGGAGGAGTTATATCTATTGTTATAAAGTTTGCTTTTCTTTAAGTAATTATACGGCTCTGGAGGAGATATATCTGTTATTATAAAGTTTCCTTTTCTTCAAGCAGTTGTATAGCTCTAGAGGAGATACATCTGTTACTATAAAGTTTATTTTTCTTCAAGTAGTTGCTTAGCTCTAGAGGAGATGTATGCGTTATTATAGTTTCCTTTTCTTCAAGCAGTTGCATGGCTCTAGAAGAGATAAATTTATTATAAAAATTGCTTTTCAAGTAGCTGTATGGCTCTGTAGTAGATTTATCTGTTACTATAAAAATTGCTTTTCTTCAAGTAGCTGTATGGCTCTGTAGTAGATTTATGTTACTATAAAAATTGCTTTTCTTCAAGTAGCTGTATGGCTCTGTTGGAGATTTATCTGTTACTGTAAAAATTTTTCTTCAAGTAGCTGTATGGCTCTAGAGGATATGCATCTGTTATATAAAGTTTGCTTTTCTTTAAGTTGTTAAATGGCTCTAGAGATGATGTATCTATTGTTATAAAATTTGCTTTATTATAGTCCACCCCAGCTGTTTATTATTGTAAAGTTTGTTCTGCTTCAGTGCAGTTGTATGGCTTAGGAGGTAATTATTTTTTTTTTTTTTAGAAATTTGCATTTGTTCAATGTAGTCTTCCCCAACTGTTCACATGAAAGGGCAATCATGATTGTTAATTTATATATAGGTGGATGTTCTACATTTAGCCTGTTCGGATGTTGGTTCACAGGTTTATGCATGTTTCACTTCTGGCCACTAATGCAGTTTGTTACAGAATTTATATGATAGCCCTTATGGATTTTGCTATGGCATCATATGGTGATTTGATAAGTAATTTTTCCCTCAAGCAATATCTAAATTTAGATCTATAGTAGCAGATATAGATCTAGGCCTTATAAATTGCATTATATCCATTTTGATTAGAATTCCTCGTGGCTGCCATGTAAACCATACACTGTAAGAATGGGCTTGGTAGGTTGTGACCTGCTCTTTTCTGGGTTTGCACTGCAGACTTTTTACGTTAAAAATCAACTTAACGAAGGCCCACTCTTGTCTTGACCTAGCTTCCTGATTTAAAATTATGAAAAATTGAACAGATTGAGTTAGCCAAGGGACTCCTTACCCAGTGCACTCCTAGCTCTTTGGTTTGCATGGCAGTCATATTTTGGATACTGGGGGCAACCGTATCATTATTGACTTGTCTTGAGTTCGGTGTCAATTAAAGGAAAAAAAATTAGGAGTAAAAGATTAGATATATTGAAGAAAGAAAAGAAGCATTATTCAGTTGGTTTTGCTTTTTATCCAGCACTGTTTGCAATACTATTATGGCTGTCATGTAAACAAGAGCTGCGACCACACTGGGTAAGAGGTCCTTCAATACTTGAAACATAAAAGGGTCAACTAGGTATTGTAAAGCCTTCTGATCTAGAAACGTTTTGTTCTGCATGAGCAGGCTGTGATGAAATCTTGTCATATTAATTCAGATTTCAGAGCGGTGTAAATGGATGTTTGGTGTTAACTGTTAAAACTTGTATGTAGCTAAAGCAGGAATCTAGTCTAGGGAGACAAGACTAGTTTTTACAACCCCTTTTGAAGTGACAGTTTTTGCTTTGTTTGGCATGACTCTAGATATGATCAGTTTTTAAGTGGTGGTTTTGCTTTGTTTGGGATAATTCTAGATATGATCAGTTTTGAAGTGGTGGTTTTGCTTTGTTTGGGATAATTCTAGATATGATCAATTTTAAGTGGTGGTTTTGCTTTGTTTGGCATGATTCTAGATATGATCAGTTTATCTTTTTTTTCCCTTGGTCAGTAAACAGAATATACATAGTTTTACATTGATGGCTGCTTCCCAAATGTGAATAAGTCCTCAAAGTAAGTTTTGCAAAGACAGTTTTTTGACTATAAATCTTACTTGCAGTTCTGTACTTTCACAGCTAAAGTCAGTTTTTTTGAAGGCTTGAACTTAAGAAATAACCTAAAGATTACAATTTACAGGCATGAGAATTTTGGGTTAATAATATACAGAATTTGGTATATTTTGATCAGTCAAGTGATCCTCTGTGAATCCTGCCCTTGTGCCTGACGGAATTTTTTATCTGTAAGGTTGAACCTGTTTGGTATATTTATGTAAAATTTTACAGAAGAGGAATAAGAATGAAAATAGTACCATGGGATTTTTTCCTTCACTGAGGAAGAGCATGTGAGATAAGATAAATATGGATATCTTTTCTATTTGTTGTTAATTCCAATTGCAATATCAAGATTGTATTGCAGTTGAAATGTCGAAGATAATTGGTGCCATCGAGTTGTTTAGTTTATTATTTGTTCATTCAAAAAAAAAAATTCTCCTCTTCACTTTCAGATCCAGACCTTGCCGTTACTTCTAATAGTGTAGTGTTTTATCTTCATCTGGTATCAAAGACTAAACATTCTTGTATTCACCAAATATTGTCTGTCTAGTTGACCCAGTTGAAAATGGCTTACAAAAGATTATTCAGCCTCTTAGTTTGAGCTCAGAAAAAAAAACTCCACTTAGCTCTGTTCATAAACTGTTTATTATTTTTTTTATTTTTGAGTGGGCTTGGGTTGATGTGGCATCTACGCTGCTCTTATGGATTTCAGAAGTTAATTAATAAGAGGATGGCTGAATTATTTGTTTGATTTGACAGGTGTAAAAGAACAGGTTTACTTGAAAAGACTCTCCGCTTATATAGAGGTGTGTATCGTTGTAGCAACTTTCACTAGGTTCATTAACTTCTGTCTTACAAAAGCAGTACCACCATCCCTTGGAGGTATATTTTCAAGTTATAAACACGCAGCCTTCTTTAATATGTAAGTAATACATCACAGCCCTGGCAATGATAAAACCACTTTGAATTTCAAATGCTTTAGTGGTGAAAAGTTTTAGGACCTGTTCTTAATCTTGTTGCGTCATTAATTGTGCTTTCTTTTGGCGCTTTGTGGTTGTCGTATGATGCTTGTGCTGACTGCTTTGTATCACTAGTCAAGTTAGAGTTTTGAACATAAACTGAAGGGGAAATAGACAAATCCAGTTTTGTCCAAATTTATTTTTAAGATATTTCTATACCGTTAAAGACTTGCGATTCCCTTAAAAAGTGTTTGAATTGAGCCCTTTGCTTGAGTTAATTCTCGCTGTTATGTTAACTGTGGACACTTTTTTAAATGATGACGACCATTACTTGTCTTTTTGTTGTTCATTCTCACCCTTTCTTTCCGCCTTCTCCAAGAATGCTTACTTAGGATATCAAATCATAAAGACATAATGATTCTATGAGATTTTGACAGGCCTCTTGGAAATAGAAATTCATAAAAGAAAAAATGCTTGATAATCAATAGACGGTCAACAGTTGAAATCAATCACACCAGTCATAAATTATAACATTAAGTCAGAGAAATGTAGATTATGCAGGAATAACCTTGGTCATTAAAATGTCATGGGAGCATCATTTACTTAGATATTTTGCAGAAAAGCAAACAGCTAAACTTTGACAGAAATTTATCAATAATCATTGAGAAAGCTGTTCACTCAAAGTAATTATCTTTGAACATGTTTTAGTGAATGGGCCACCAGACAAATGTTGCCCCTGAACATGCCAAAACTGAGTTGTTAAATGAAAGGACGTAGACAATGTTTGCAGGCCAAAGCAGATGGACCACAGCCCAAGGCCCAATGTATGAACTTTAAAAATATCCAGCTAACAAATAAATATCCGTTTTCCTTTTCCCTAGCTTTAACACGCCCATGAATGATCAAACTTCACATTGTTGCCTTGTCATTTCTGTTTGGATGATTTAGATTATTGTTGAGTTATATGAGCTTTCATCCTCAGTTTAAGTCGTTCAACTGACGGATAAATCTTAATCTGGTGTCTTTTGTCAGTGTACCATGGCACGCGGTCATTTGTGGTTAAAAAAAAATAGATGAATATGCATTAGGTGGACTATATCTAGCAATCCTAGACTAGATATGGATTTTCAACAATTTTTCATTTTGTTTTCAGTTACGACTAAATTCATTAAGCAATTAAATGATGCATTCATGCAGTATTCATTTTGTTTGTTTTTGTTGCTGTTATTTGTGTTAGTTAAACCTATACCCAACACTTTAAAGAACCTGTATGACATTGAATTTTTATACTAGTATCGCATAAATACCAATCATTGAGACTAATATTATTTTCAATCAGTGGCACTCGTACACCAACATCAAACTGAATCCATAATGTTTATATATCATAGGTTTCAAGTACCCTCCAGCATTTGAATAATTGAAACATGTGATATTCTTTATTCTTTTAGGTGAGACGAAATACAAGGGAATTGAAAAGCTTGAATCTCCTGCAAAGAGATGGGATGCTCAGGCCTGATGTGGCACAGGCCGCAGTTCCACCAATGTATCCTGATCGTGAGTTATTTTTCATTTTTGACATTTTAAATATTCAATTTGGATCTAAGTATAGTTTGATCACGAACATAACTGGTTTTAACATCAATAAATTTGGATCTAAGTGTGGTTTGGTCATGAACATAGCTGGTTTTCACATTAATACTCAATTTGGATTTAAGTGTGATTGATCATGAACATAGCTGAATAGCTTGCAGCATGCCTAGTAAAGTTATGTGACTGGATTTGCAAATATGCGACTTTCAGTGTAAAGTGTCCTGCAACACCTGTTCGGAAACTTTCACTGAAGATATCAGAAAATGTGGCATCTGCCCTACAGTTTTTAATAAATGGATATGCATTTTTTCAAAGCTGGACTGTCCATTGTGCCTGTAGTTTAAATTTTTGTGTCCATAGCAGACTAGGCAGAAAGTTGAGCAATTTTCATTTTCATTTTGTACTCGGTTTAAGTCTTTAATATGGCACATGTGGGTGAACTTTTGGATGTTTGCTCTTTGATGTGTCACATAATCAATCAGATGTCATGGTCTTTAGCGTAGGCTGTCATGACTTGTCTTGCACCTCTATCCCTTGTTTTTAGTCACTCATCCTACTTTGAGCTACCTTGTTAGTCCATCCAACATCTTGTCACGCTATTGTCCCCTGCTTCATTTTCCTTCAATTGTTGAGGTCAAAAGATGTTTGTTTCTCTCTTCTCATCACAAGGCCAAAAAAAGGTTGCTTGGTGTTTAATGTATTCTATTTATGAGTTATTTTGTTGTGTTGGCTTGTAACACTTTTTCACTTGATTTTTTTTTCAGTCCACTTTCTTTTGTCTGTTTTGAAATTGTCCAGGCCTTGCATCCATACATCAGAATGGGTTAAATATAGCATTCCAGCCTTTTTCTTATCGTGTGAATTGAGATGTGGTTATTAGTATTGATTTCATTCTCTGAAAACTCTTTTTTACTCGCACTATTCTTGATGCAATTTCAGTGTTGCATCCATCACTTGATATTAAAGTATGAAAGTATTTGAATTGATCCCTTTCCTTAAGTTTATTCACTATGATAAAGATGTCGATCTGTGGACACTCGTTTTGACTGCCGACCATTACTTTGTCTTTTTGTTATTTAATTCCAATCCTTTCTTACTGCTTTCTTCTTCAATGTCAAATAATTGTTGCAAGTCTTCTTTATTTTTTGCATCTAATAGAATATGATCGGAGTATCTAGAGTTGCTAATTTTGTATCTTCCCACCTTAATTCTTGGACATCCTAGGTTTGGCAGAATAATTTCGCTGCAGACAGAGAAAAGGTCTGGGGAAGGACACGTCCTTGTCTGAAACCACGCTTTATTTTTTTAAATTAGCTGAATTCCCCATCAACTTGCATAGCTGCTGTCTGTTCCCAGCCCCTTTACATGTTTTTGATCACTCATAATCCTTTTACATCTATCTTCAAATTTGTTAGTTATGTGATTATCTCATGTCGCATTGTGTCAAATGTTTTGGTTTATCAGAGGCCTATCCATCTATTTTTTTTTGTACTGCCAGAGCTAGTTCAATTATAGTTCAAACAGTATAGATTGCATTTGTTGTACCTTTTCCCTTCACAAAGCCACACTGTTCCTCTATTTCTGGCTTGATTTTGTCTTGCATCATGATGATTCTTAAAAGAATTTGGTAGTATGAATCATAAGACTGATCATTCCCACTCTGTTGTACCTGGTTTCTTAGGCAGTGCTATATAGATTTGGAGGATTGTGATGGAATCTGACCTGTGTGGTAGATTTTGTTGGGTAATGATAATCTTCAAGTGCTTCTAACAATTCCATCCACTGATATACTCTCTGGGCCTGTTGCTTTGCTTCACTTCATCTGTATTGCTGCCCAGATCTCATCATTCGTGATAACTGGAACAACAAAATTATGCTTCATCAATGCATTGTAATCATTTCTGTGGTCTTCAAAAAGTTCTCTTATGTACTCTGCCCATCTGTCTGGATTTTTTTCTTTTTCTAAAATGATGTTACCGTTTTGTTTGTTTGTTAAGATATGCTATGGATGAGCATGTTTTCTTTCCAGAGATTTCTTCATTGTTTATGTGCATTCTCTGCTCCGTACTTCTGTGTTATAGTTCTATGTTTCTGCACTTGTCACTGATGTACTTCTTTTTCTTCATTTCATTTTTTTTTCTGATTACCTTATGCAATGTTTCGTATTATTTCCAATTTTTTTACTTGCCACCCTTTTTCCATACTTTCCAAAATATCCTCAGTCATCCATCTTTGTTTTATTTTATTTTCAAGTGTTGGTATTTGTCCTACTGATGGCTGCTGCTTCTCTGATGCAGACTCTGAATTTTGCTCATTGTTGCTCCACTTTCTCAGCTTCTCCTAAGACTAAGTTTAGATCAAACAGCCACAGGATGCTTTTGTTGGAGGGTCTGGTTGGATTTTAATACACTACAGCCAAGTTTGGTGCTCTTAGCTTTACTTCAGGTTTTCTTAAGTTTCAGTTTAAATTTTTAGCAGCTAATGGAACATGATCACTAGAACAGTCCGCGCCAGTGAGAAGCTGAGCCCATTTCTAAATCTTTTACTATCAGGATGTAATTGATCTGTTTTCTGCTTCCATCACCTGGGCTTTTCCTTGTCCATTTCTATTTCTTTTGGGTTGCTGAAACCATGTGTCTCCTATAACAAGATTGTTTGACACCAATCAACTAATTTTCTCTGTTTCTGATGCTCAGCCCATGGGGTCCTAACACATTTTCTTCTCTCTTATGTTTCTGATGCCCAGCCCATAGGGTCCTCCATTTTCTTCTCCTCGTATGTTTCTGATACCCAGCCCATAGGGTCCTCCATTTTATTCTCCTCGTATGTTTTTTTATACCCAGCCCATGGGGTCCTCCATTTTCTTCTCCTTGTATGTTTATGATGCCCAGCCCATGGGGTCCTACCACATTTTCTTTTCCTCGTATGTTTCTGATGCCCAGCCCATGGGGTCCTCCATTTTCTTCTCTCCCTTCTCCTACTTTGGCATTAAAATCGCCCATGATGATAAGAGGGTCCTGCTGTCTGCATTGCACTTTTGCTTGCTCTAGATTTTCCTAAAATCGCAACTACTTGATGCTAGTGTGTATATCTGAATGATGTTAAGGTCCAATGCTTTTAGTGTGTATATTTGAATGATGCCAAGATCCAATGGTCTTGGTGTGTATATTTGAATGATGCTAAGATCAAATGGTTTTGATGTGTATATTTGAATGATGTTAAGGTTTTTTGGTGTGTATATTTGAATGATGTTAAGGTCCAATAGTCTTGGTGTGTATATTTGAATGAGGCTAAGATCAAATGATTTTGGTGTTTATATTTGAATGATGCTAAGATCCAATGGTCTTGGTGTGCATATTTGAATGATGCTAAGATCCAATTTTCTTGGTGTGTATATTTGATGTTAAGATCAAATGATTTTGGTGTGTATATTTGAATGATGCTAGGGTCCAAGAGTTTTTCTGCAATCTTTAAAAGTAAAACTATCTGACAGTGTCCAATACCCTTGGACTGTTTTTGCTATGTCTTAGTCCAGTATAATAGCCACTCCTCTCATGTTATGTACTCCCTGAGTATATTTCGAACGTTCCTGATATCTTTCTTGTGCCTTGTATCCGACTTCGCTGATGCCTAGAATTTTAATTTTCATTGTTTTCATCTGTTTGTTTTCCAACTTTCCTTTTCGTAGCATTGTTTCAACATTCCATGTTGCTACATTTGTCTTTAATTTCCTTTTGCACGCAGACTAGACCCTTGGTGATAAGGTGTCACCTGTGGCACATAACAATCCCTACCAGAACAGACTAACCTGCCCGTCGCAAACCACTCTTTCATGTCGTTTACTTTTTTTGTATTTTTTTATCATGATTCTTTGCAAAGATGCCGGTAGTGTGTTGCTGTTGTTAGGGCCATACATGTTCATGTAGCCAATGAGGCTCTTGCTACTCTTCATAAAATACCCTACTTGTCTGGTTGTTCTGCTCAGTCAGTGTTGTATATATTGTCAACAACTCGGTTGTCTTTGCTCAGCAATACGTTGATCTCTTGCACCCCTGTGGCGCTGAAGAAAACTTTATGGAGAGAGCCTTATAAACACTCGGGCTAGTATAATAGTGAAAACAAAGGGTTACTCCAGCTTACTTTATATAAGATTGTGGAGCCTACGCCAGGAATGGGAAGATTTAAACTGGTGATTACAGGAACGCAATAGGCTAAGAAATTTATATTTGCTGGGATTCAGCCAATCAAAATAGAGCAGTTTCAAGTGTATCTATAGTAAGCATTTAGTTTTTTTTAGCTTCTGTGGTATAAGTTTGTGCAAATAAATTTGCTTGAAGATGTGTCATCCTTCACAAGTTCTGCAAAATATAAAATTCTCAAGAGTATAAATCAAAGAACGTATTTAGGTAAAAGTTGACCCATGGCTTAGTAATCTAAGAGAGCAAGAAAAAAAAATTAATTACCAAAGATTCTGGATTATGGTAATTGGACTAAAAGAAGGCAACCGATTTTAGGTCCAAAAGAATTTTATACTCATTCTTTAAAATTAAAAATAAAATTTAATGGAACCAGGCAGATAAAATCAGACTGACTGTTCACTTTCTGCTCTAAATTGATATAGTCTTTTAAAGCACTGGATTTTGCTCTGAAACACAACTGCCTCCTACAAAACACTTATTCATAATGATGCACTGAGTTTAGTTTCCTAGAAACACTCAGGGCTATTCTAAGTCTAAAGTTGTACTTGTTTAACCAAAGATTAAAGATTGCAATTCATGGCTTATTTTTTTTTTACAACTGACCTTTATTAAACAAAAATGTGTTGAAACCAAACAAATGGCTGTCTTTAAGATTTAAGAGGGCTTCCACACTCCTCATTTTGATATGATATGCATACTTTATCTTGATTATCGGGCAACATGATAGAGGCTAAGTTAACCTCAACTTGTAGCACATTACTCATATTAAAACTGAAAAGCTGACATAAACGTTTTAATCTTTATTAAAAAGCAACTGATGCTCTTGCTATCGTACTGCAGAAAGTCAAAATGTCTTTACCAGCTCATGGCAGTTCTTTTCATTTTATTATTATAGATTAGATGAGGCGCCATGATTGTATTGTCTTTGAATAGTTCTGTTTTGGCAAATTGAACATACAGCACAATAGTTTTCTAAAAAAAAAAAACTCAATACCAATAAAAACAAAATGACAGAAAAAAATTGAAAAGATGTATAATATGACAATTTAAAAAGAAAAAAGCATGATAGCTCAACTATTACTAAAAGTGTCAGTTTCATAGCATAGCGCAATAAGGGTCTTGGATAAGCTGTGGGTCTGCATTTATTTAAAGAAATTTCTTTATACCTTAGTGTCGAGAAATTTCACATGTCAGTTGAGTAGGTTTTTATCTTCTATAGGTATGGAAGCTGAAGATGGAGGAAAATATCCCACTGTTTTACAACTTTTAATTTTTTTTTGTTTAATAGTGTCTACCCAGTTATGGATTTATTTGTGTGTCCTCTCTATGGTGCCAGACCAAGAGATTTGATGTTAGCAATATTTAAAAGTCAGTTGTCTGACTGAACTGGGAAGAGTTAGTGAACTGTTGATGCTCATTAAAGAATTTTGCCGATTAGTAATCAATCGTTTCTTTTTGTTTCAGGAAACCATTTTCATGTCGATCCACCAGTTGACAACACGAAATGTACAGAAATAATCCGCCCAGGTGGAGGCTTTCTGAGGCAATGTAAAAATCGGCCTATCCAAAACAGCGAAAAATGTAGGCACCATGATGCACAAAGAAGGACGGCGCGCACAGCCCAGCGGCAGAACAATATTAACACAAGAAGAGACAACCAAAGAGCACGTCTGGCTGTGCGTCGCCAAAGGGAGAGGGAGACAATACTCAGTAATGCCCGATTTGGGTATCCATATGGGTAAGTATTGAACAAGTTAACTCTAAAATTTATATAAAGTTACAAATATAAGGAGACTTTAGGTTTTTTTTTTAAATGACAGTGAATGAAATATATATATATATATATGTGTGTGTGTGTATGTGTATGTGTGTGCGATTACATGCTCCCATACCTCTCTTATCTGTCTTGTGTTTGGTTATAAATGCTTTTTTACATCCCTCTTACCCATTCTATGATTAGGAATGTATTTCTGCATTCCACCATAGGACATATCACCAAACATTAGCAAATTAGCCAATTTGTTTTTCACATTTATGCTTATATCTTTTTTAAATATGCTTATCGAAGCCTTAGCAGGTCACTGTCATTGCTTCAGCATGTGACTCATTTAGTTTACAAATGATCCCACAGACCAATAAGAAAGAAGTGCCTCAAATCTTTTTCTCTCCAAAAAATGTCCCTAGCAGGATTAGTCTGAGCCATAGTAAAGGCATGCTGCCTGAATTTTTTTAATTTGTTCTAAATTTGTATGTTAGAAAGAAAATTACTTTAAAAGAAAGGAGAAAAAAAACCTTAAAGGCACTAGAGAAAATGGAATTAAAAATAGAAAAAAAATGGGGGCACATAGCTAGCGATTTACCATACATCGAATTTGGGGCACTTAAATTTGTCTGCTTGTTTTATTCCTATTAGATTTTTTTTTTGGCGTAGACTCCTACAAATATTAAGTTATTTTTAAATAAAATGCACGTTTCAAATCTTGACAATGACGTTCATTTTATTTTGATTATTTTTGAATGTCCAAATTTGTCTTTAATTAAATTATTCTTTTTTCTCTTTTTGTAAACATCATAAGACAATCTTGCGTAGTTTATTCCCATTATTTGTTGAGCTTTTTAAACATTTTTTCATAAGGACAAATGCAGAGTATGAAACTGTTTTCTTCACCACGCCAGTCTCTGACTGAATGTTTTGATCTTTACATATTGCAGCCCTCTCCCTGCCCAGCCGCCATACCCCCAGGATGTCGTGGCTCTTGGAAACAGAGAGGGAATTACGATTGCGGTGAACGAAGGCCTCAACAGGCAAGCAGATATCAGAAGATACAAGCTCGAGGCTGAAGCTCAACCTGTTGGAATGAGGTTGCCATTTATTCCTCAGTGTGTTCCTCGCATACACGATTTATTAGTTGTGGAGGCCTTTAGGGAGGCCAATATTTTAGAGGATAATGACCCGAGAGTGTATGAGTTTTTGAGAGTGAGTCGTGACCGTGATGATGTGACGTTTGCTTTGTGGCACAAGTGTAATGTTTGTCGTAAGTTTGAGTATCCATGTGAGACAGATATGTGGCCAGAGCGGAGGTATATTAAGTGTAGTACATGTGAGGTTAGGGTCCACAGGCATTGCCAGAAGCAAGTTCTTTTTTATTATAATGATGGACCTTATAGATGTACAGCCTGTATTGATGGCCTCTAAATTACAACTTGATTTATCATCTTATTCTTTCTCTCTCTCTCTCTCTCTCTCTCTCTCTCTCTCTCTCTCTCTCTCTCTCTCACTCTCTCTCTGTGTCTGTCTCTTCTCTCTCTCTCATTAAGTAGTTTAATAACCTGTAGAGCTTCAATAGGCTTCTCAAAAAAATCTAGAATATTCAAGTTGTCTCAATTTCATTTTTCTGCTCTCTCCGTCTCTTTCTCTCTCTTTTTCTCTCTCTCTCTCTTTCTCTCTCTCTCTCTCACACTCTCACTCTCTCTCTCACTCTCGCTCTTGCTCTCTCTCTCACTCTGACTGGCTCCCTCTCTCTCTCTCCCACCCTTGCTCTCTCTCTCCCTATCTTTTGCTCTCTTGCTCTCTCTCTCTCTCTCTCTTTCTCTCTTTCTCTCTCTCTCTCTCTCTCTCTCTCTCTCTCTCTCTCTCTCTCTCTCTCTCTCTCTCTCTCTCTGTCTCTCTCTCTCTCTCTCTCTCTCTGTCTCTCTCTCTCTCTCTCTCTCTCTCTCTCTCTCTCTCTCTCTCTCTCTCTCTCTCTCTCTCTCTCTCTCTCTCTCTCTCTCTCTCTCTCTCTCTCTCTCTCTCTCTCTCTCTCTCTCTCTCTCTCTCTCTCTCTCTCTCTCTCTCTCTCTCTCTCTCTCTCTCTCTCTCTCTCTCTCTCTCTCTCTCTCTCTCTCTCTCTCTCTCTCTCTACCTTTGTGTTTGTGTATATAGGTGGGGTGGATATAACTTTTCAATTGAGTTTTCGAGGAGCAAAATAAAATCAATAAAAAGTTCCTTTGGACATTATATATATAAAATGAGCGCGCCAATATTTGTCTTTGGGTGTTTTAAAAAAAGCAAAATAGTCAACAATAAGTTGTCTCTGGCATATCGTCGTTACACAGGTCTATCAAAACAAGTCTCCCCATACTCACCTCATATTTTCATAATTTTTCAGGCAGATGTTAGCTGATTTTTATTTTAATATTTTTCATTTCCTTTATTTGCCAAGGATCAATTTCAGTTCCTTTCAACTTTTTGAAACTGGAAGATGCTTTGATGCCCCTCGCTGTGTTGTATTCCCTATTTTTTTTATACACATCAATCTTGCAACCATTGGCCATTTAAAATTGGTTTTCAAAGCAGCTGCAATTTTTCTTACACATTAAAATTTTTCCACCCGCATATAAAAATTAATACACAATTGTATTTTTTCCAGTCTGGTTGCAAGATTCGATTCATGTCTTTGCTTGAACTTGTGGTAGACTTGTGTAACAATTCAGTATGCCTCAAAGACCCAAGGTAGAAAATAATACATTTGTCTGCAGAAAGCAGTTCTATTGTGAATATAAAATGGAATCATTGACAAGAATTAGGCAAACAAACCTTAAGTTATACACATTTCTGTAAGGCGCTCATTTCTGAAAAGGAAAACTTGTAACTGTTTATCATAAATGACCATGAAAGACATAGGAAAATAAAAAAATGAAAATTCTAATTAATCAATATTTACAAAAAAAGTCTTATGGTCAGATGATCAAAAATCTGTTCACTTTTAAACTTTTTATTTTTAGTTTTCAATGATTCAAAACGGGTTAAAAGTCTTTTTATTTTATTTTAATTTAGAAATGTTGTCTTCTCTCTCTTTCTCCTTCATTGTTTATTTTAATCTCTGATTTTCCCTCTGCTCTCTGCTTCTGTACCTCCGCCATACTCTTTCTGATATCTGTCTGAATTTTTTTTTTTACGCTTTAAAACAACTTCTATTTCTTTCCTGTCTCTATTTCCTTTTTTTTCTCTCTCATTTCTCTTGTTTCCACATCTCACCCTGTCTATCTTTCTCTGTCTGTAGCTCTATCTCTCTCTCTCTCTGTGTCTCTCTCCTCCCCCTCTTTCTCCCTTTCTCTCTCTCTCTCTCTCCCCCGCCCTCTCTCTCTCTCTCTCTCTCCTCCCCCTCTTTCTCCCTTTCTCTCTCTCTCTCTCTCTCTCTGTCTCTCTCCTCCCCCTCTTTCTCCCTTTCTCTCTCTCTCTCTGTGTCTCTCTCCTCCCCCTCTTTCTCCCTTTCTCTCTCTCTCTCTCTCTCTCTCTCTCTCCCCCCGCCCCCCCCCCCTCTCTCTCTCTCTCTCTCTCTCTTGCTTTCTCTTGCTCTTTTGCTCTCTCTCTATTTTCCTTTGTGTGTGTGTGAAGGATGCATTTCTCTCTCCTGTTTTCTTTTCCTTTGTGTGTGTGTATGGGTAGGGTGTATCTTTCTTTCTTTTGTGTGTGTGTATGGGTAGGGTGTATCTTTCTTTTGTGTGTGTGTGTGTATGTATGGGTAGGGTGTATCTTTTTCTTTTGTGTGTGTATGGGTAGGGTGTATCTTTCTCTTTTGTGTGTATGGGTAGGGTGTATCTTTCTTTTGTGTGTGTGCGAAGGATGTATTTCTCTCTGTCTCTCCGTCTCTTTCTTCCTCTCTTTTTCTTTTCCTTTTTGTGTGTATGGATGAGGATCTCTTTTTTTTCCTTTTTGTTTGTGTGTGTGTGTGTGGGTGGGATGTATCTCTCTCTCTCTCTCTCTCTCTTGCTCTTTAGCTTTCTCTCTCTTTTCCTTTGTGTGTGTGTGAAGGATGCATTTCTCTTTTCTTTTCCTTTGTGTGTGTTTGTATGGGTAGGGTGTATCTTTCTTTTTGTGTGTGTGCGAAGGATGTATTTCTGTCTCTCCGTCTTTTTTTGTCTCTATCTCTCTTTCTTTTCCTTTTTCTGTGTATGGATGAGGTGTATCTCTCTTTTTCCTTTGTGTTTGTGTGTGTGTGTGGGTGGTATGTATTTCTCTCTATCTCTCTCTTTCTATCACTTTTAGAGAGGATGAGGTGTCTGATGAGAGCTGAGTGCTGAGTGCAGGGAGGAGTTGAAGAGAAGAGAGGAGAGGAGAGGTGAGGAGAAGAGAGGGGAGGTGAAGAGACGGAGGGAAGAATGGGAGGGGGAGTGAGGGAGAGGGAGAGGGCGGGAGGGAGAGCAGAAAAATGCCAACTTGAATATTCTGGATTTATTTGAGGGGTAAATCAAAGCTCTACCGGTATTAAACTACTTACTGACTCCTCATTCCTTCTTCAGATGACCTTTTGAACCTTTACAACTTAAAATCTTTCTGCCTGTCATCTCCTGCTTTTTGTCTCTAGATGATAAATCCTGTCGGCATCGCTATTTGTTAGAACCTTTCGGACTCTTAAATTGATAGGAAAATTTTAGGTTTTTTCACATAGATGCCACCAAATTTCTAATCTTTGTTAAATTATTGATGTAGCTGAGCAGTGCCTTCTTTTAAAGCATATAGACTTATTGTAAATGAAACCTTTTTTCCCTTGCTAACAGGATATATATATATATATATATATATATATATTTTTTTTTTTATTATTTCAACTATCACAAGTTTAATTTTCCATGATTATGTCAAGGAGGGTAAGCCCTATAGGCATTTCTATGAATTACAATAAACTCTTGTTAAAATCCAGGCTCCAGGCTAAAATCATAAAACACTATAAAAAAAAAGTTTATGTATAAGGACTAGGTTTACAACTTAAAAAAGTGATTTCAGTGCACTATTCTATTTAAAGACTACTTCGTGATTTTTTCATAACACAAGGCTCCGTTTATAGTTATGCCGTCAGACTTTATAATTATCTGTTTGGATCTATTGTGATCCTATTTACAGCTTAAATGCATGTTGGAATATGGTATTTTTTTCATTTATTTATAGATTGGAAGTTTCTTCATACCCTCTATTTATAGGCTCCGTGGTCTCGATGACTACATACCTTCCAGAACTCTTCTAACTCGTAGGGTATTCTCGTATCTAGACTAGATCTAGAGAATCTAGGCCCTATAGCATGGAACCTTCCAACTTTATCTTGAGAATCTATTGAGATATAATCTTAGAAGAAAGCTAGATCTAGATTCTTGAATAGATATTTTCTAGAGATCTAATATTAAGAAGATTCTATTCTTAGTTGTAATCTAGACTTCCTCAGTATTTCATTTTATCAACACAAGTAGAGATTGTGGTTTATTTCATATCAGAATCTACAAATCTATATCTCCTCTAAAAAATTCAGTCTCATATGCCAATCAACATTGTAAATCTTAATCAATCGGAGATCTTGTCACTTGATCTATTAAGATTTAGGAAGGTGTAGCCACCCTTATAAATGTTTGTACAGTTTTCTGACAAAGTGAAACTTGCTAGATTAAATCTAGATCACTTAGACTCGCTTGATCAAATAGTTGCTCTTATTTATCAAGTCACTCTCAAACCAAAGGGCACTAATTAACCCTAGAATGACAACTTTATATGAGGCTGTTTTCCATTCCTTCGTTATGGTTAATTTTCGAGGCTTCCTAACTTTTAAGTCAAGGAACCCTACAATCAGAGGATTTCTAGCCTCTAGCTTAAAGATTAAATTTCACGTTCTTCACTTCTGTTGTAGTATATGTAGCAGTCGCCTAACATTTTGAATTAAGGGAATGCTCAGCACATCTTTTTTTTTTTAGTCTTAAGCGCTGGCAGTGTCTACCTCTGGCATCATATCTGTCTTGTGTCTGTGGCGTCCTGTGTTTTTTGTTTTGATTTATCTTGAGATCTTTAATACCTTGGCTAAACATTGAATGGATTATACATCACTTTCAGAAATCTCTTATTTTACTAAGATCTGTAAAACCTAGGCTAATTATTCAACCTGATGTGGTATATCACGGCATAATTTTTTTTCATTTTACTAAGAAATGTCACTTTTAGCTCTCTCTTGGTAAATTCAGTTCTGTAAAATCTAGGATAATCATTCATTATGATTTACTTCATAAAGAAGTAGTTGGTTTTCAATTTACCAAGACTTATCATTTGCAGTTGTATTACTTCAATTGCATTACATCGTTAATAGATTCTGTTAAGGCAGTATTACCTCTAGTCTCTACTCTTTGCCATGTCTCTGTCCTGTCGTATGTTTGAGTACTTGTCTAGCATCATGACCATTCTCGACATTTTTAACTGCTTTATTTTAGATCACATTTTGTTGATGGAAGTTTTTGTTTTTTCAAACTGTTACAAAAATATTCCTGAGGAGCACAGTAGTTTATCGTGTTTGCCGATTCTAAATTTTACCTCATTGCCAGAGGTCTCTTTTTTCCCTTTTGATTCAAAATTTAATAATTCTGTTAATTTCAAAATTTATATGGTCATGGTGTTTGGTTTTGTTCGTTAATTATTGTTTTATGTGATGTCGTGTGGTAAGGTAAATGTAGTGTTTTATGTTAGCTAGTATGTAATGTGGTGTAAAGGTTTGTCATGTGGTATGTATGGTAGATGTAGCGTGGTATGTAATGTCGTGTGTAAGGTTTGTCATGTGGTAAGGTAGATGTAGTGTTTTGTGTTAGCTAGTATGTAATGTGGTGTTGAGGTTTGTCATGTGGTATGTATGGTAGATGTAGCGTGGTATGTAATGTCGTGTGTAAGGTTTGTCATGTGGTAAGGTAGATGTAGTGTTTTGTGTTAGCTAGTATGTAATGTGGTGTTAAGGTTTGTCATGTGGTATGTATGGTAGATGTAGCGTGGTATGTAATGTCGTGTGTAATGTGGTATGTAAGGTATGTAATGTGGTATGTAAGGTAGTATGTAATGTGGTATGTAAGGTAGTATGAAATGTCTGTGTTTGTCTTACAATCAGTCTAAAGAGAGTCAAGTTTTTTTTTTCAAAAGCTATTTCATTTGCTGCATTTCCTGATTTATATTCATTTTTTGTCAGAAGTTTCTGACGCTTATTTAAAGGCAGTATTATTTGATTTACAATTTATCAGAATATTTGAGCCCAAAGAATTAAATTATCAGAACATTCGCGTGCGATGGATTAAACTGGCAATAAAAATCTTACTTTTCCTTTTCCAGTCATATTGGAAAATTCAAATTGAATCTTTGGTAATTTCTTGCTGAAACTGTAAGGACTAGGTTTAAGTATGTCTCTCTTGGACTGATTGTGTGTTTTTGAAATTCATCACTCTTGGGTCATTTGCTTATTTTGTATTTTTATTTTTCGACTTTGAGGCGTTTTTTTTTTTCATTTTTGTTTAATATTTGAAAAAAAAATGTACATATGAACCCTTTTTGGCAGCATAGTTCTTCAAAGTACTTTGGTAAATTTGAGCCTTTTTTTAAGGAATTTTTTTTTACTTTTTCCTATCTCAATTGGAAGCATTTTTACCATTCAAACGCTACCAAACTCTTAATAAGACAATTGACCGCTTTTGATTAAATTCTTAACAGAACATTCTAGCTCTTTTGATGAAATCCTTATCAGAACATTCGAGCGCTATTGATTAAATTCTTAACAGAACATTCGAGCTCTTTTAAATCCTTATCAGAACATTCTAGCTATTTTGATTAAATCCTTATCAGAACATTCGAGCTTATTTAAATTCTTATCAGAACAACTGAGCTCTTTTGATTAAATCCTCATCAGAACATAATAATAATAATAATAATAATAATAATAACCATTTATAAAGCGCCGTATATCACCTTAAATAAAATGCTCTAGGCGCGTACAGATTTTTCACAATAAAAACAGTAGATATATAATTTGACATCAATAAGACCCTAAAACATGAAAGAGGTCACACAAAGGCTTGTTTAAAAAGGAAAGTCTTTAAATGTCGTTTAAAATTGTCGTGTGTAAAAGATAGTTTTAAATATGCCGGGAGGGCATTCCATTTAATGGAAGAGTAAATTGAAAAAGCCCTATCACCTAGCGTTGAATGAGATCGTGGTACAGCTAGTTTATTATTACCACTTGATCTTAAAACTCTATTAGGCCTATGACATTCTAAAATTTCTTGAATATAAAAAGGAGATATATTTTGAAAAAATTTATGAACAAAGGTCAGTACTTTAAAATCAATTCTTTGCTTAACTGGAAGCCAGTGAAGATCTTTTAAGACAGGTGTAATGTGCTGATGCTTTTTAGCACAGGATACAATCCTGGCTGCCTGATTTTGTACTCTCTGAAGTTTAATTATTGAGTTAAGAGATACTCCAGTAAGCAATGAATTACAGTAGTCTATTCTGCTCATTACTAAAGAGCTGACTAGAAGTTGAGCAGTATCTTTATTAATATAGCTTCTGATCATGCCAATATTCTTAAGATGGTAGTACGATTGCTGACATATGCTATTGATCTGACAAGACATAGTAAAATTTGCGTCTAAATAACATCCCAGATTCTTTACTGAACTTGAAACAGGAACGCTGGAACTTTTTATTTGAACACTATTAAAGTTAAGATCTATAAGAGCTTTGTTCGTCCGAAACACGATCACATCTGTTTTATCACTATTTAACTTAAGTTTGTTAGAGTTCATCCAATCTGCAATTTCAACCACACATTTCTCGATTGACTCCTTTTGGTAAGATGCAGTCTCAAGCGTATTATCAAGTGGTACATAGAGCTGGGTGTCGTCTGCGTAGAGATGATAATTTACTCCATGCCGCTCTGCAATGTCAGCTACATTCGAGTTATTGATTAAATTTCTCTTTGTAAATGAGTATATTTTTAAATGCATACTTTGTTTCAAGTAAATCCCAGGCCATTTCCTCTTTGACTATTCGTGAGCTTTTTTGGCAGACTATGGATTTGCTCAATTACATTTTTTTCGCCTCAAGTCAAATAAAAATTATTCATTATCAATTTTATTTTGATTATTAAACCCAAAACCTTTTGAATTTTAGGCCTATTTTTTTCTCCAAATTTTTTTGCCGTTTTCTGTATGTGAGGACACACTGGGGACTAAATGGCAACTAGACCGCAATCGGCCACGGATGGCGGCTGGGTTGTCCTTGTGCATCATGGTGCCTACACTTGTTGTTTATTTTGCTTATTTTTCTTGTTTTTTGTTTTTTTTTTCAATTTTTTTTTTTTTTTTATCTTTTTTTTTTTTTTTCATTTCTGATCTTGCATCATATTTCTTTTCATGTACGGTACATACATTGTTCATCATAAGTTACTTAGTTAGCAATACAGCTTTTTTTCTATTTAAGTTCTATATCATGGTATCTGCACTTAACTATTGTTTATTTTGCCTATTTTTTCCTGTATTATAGACTTGTTTTTATGTTTTTATTTTCCATCTTTAATTTTTATATCTGGTCTTCCATCATTTTTTTTATTTGTTTTATATCTGGTCTTCCATCTTTTTTTTTTTTGCAAGTACATACATTTTTCCCTTAATTAGAAATGAACCTTCAAGTACATACATTTTTCAACAAAAGGTACTTTTAGTAAGAAATGAACCTTTTTTTTTCTTCTCAGTGCTTTTTCAATTACATACATTTTTCAACATAAGGTACTTAGTAAGAAATAAACCTTTTGTTTTATCTCAGTGCTTTTTCAAGTACATACATTTTTCAACATAAGGTACTTAGTAAGAAATAAACCTTTTGTTTTATCTCAGTGCTTTTTTCAAATTCATGCACTTTTCAACTAAGAAAAAAATCTTTTTTAAGTGCTGCTTGCCCCAGAGACTTTAGATTTATGTCATGAACTGGCTCAGTTCTCAAATCTTCATTCCATCAAATTTCTTTTCAAAATTTTTCTGAATGCACTAGACTGGCTTCGCTATCTCTTTTGAGTACTACAGTACAGTTCTTGTAGACCTTCTAGCAACTACTCAGTGTTGCCTTTTATGATTTACCAGAGAAAAGTGGATACATTTTTCTTCCTCACAGCCTTCTGCGCTTGTGATCTTAAAAATCAACTCACATTGACTGTTACAATTACATCGCATTAAGCCTTTAAGCCTTTACCTTTGTATGCCAAGAAGCAGCTGCAACTTCTGATCAAAACTTGCAAAATTTCTATCTGCTCTTGATTAGCCTTATTTCACAATGTAAGTTAGTTACATCGCACTTGGCATTGCCTTTGTGCCTCGGAAACTTCTTTTCTATATCACAATGACATTGCACGTAGCCATTGCCTTTGTACGTGATTCAAAAAGTGCAATTCTTGTTGAGAAAGACATACTTCTACATCTCCTATTAACTTGAAAAACTTGTCCATGTCACAACGAAGGTTGCAATGACATTGCACATAGTCATTGCCTTTGAATGTGATTCAAAAACTGCAACTCTTGCTGAGAAAGACATACTTCTGCATCTCCTATTAACTTGAAAAACTTGTCCATGTCACAACGAAGGTTGCAATGACATTGCACGTAGCCATTGCCTTTGAATGTGATTCAAAAACTGCAACTCTTTGCTGAGAAAGACATACTTCTGCATCTTCTATTAACTTGAAAAACTTGTCCATGTCACAACGAAGGTTGCAATGACATTGCACATAGCCATTGCCTTTGAATGTGATTCAAAAACTGCAACTCTTGCTGAGAAAGACATACTTCTGCATCTCCTATTAACTTGAAAAACTTGTCCATGTCACAACGAAGGTTGCAATGACATTGCACATAGCCATTGCCTTTGAATGTGATTCAAAAACTGCAACTCTTGCTGAGAAAGACATACTTCTGCGTCTTCTATTAACTTGAAAAACTTGTCCATGTCACAACGAAGGTTGCAATGACATTGCACGTAGCCATTGCCTTTGAATGTGATTCAAAAACTGCAACTCTTGCTGAAAAAGACATACTTCTGCATCTTCTATTAACTTGAAAAACTTGTCCATGTCACAACGAAGGTTGCAATGACATTGCACGTAGCCATTGCCTTTGAATGTGATTCAAAAACTGCAACTCTTGCTGAGAAAGACATACTTCTGCATCTCCTATTAACTTGAAAAACTTGTCCATGTCACAACGAAGGTTGCAATGACATTGCACATAGCCATTGCCTTTGAATGTGATTCAAAAACTGCAACTCTTGCTGAGAAAGACATACTTCTGCATCTCCTATTAACTTGAAAAACTTGTCCATGTCACAACGAAGGTTGCAATGACATTGCACGTAGCCATTGCCTTTGTTTGTGAATAAAAAGCAGCAACTTGTGCATATCAAAGCTATTTTTCTCTACTTAGATTAAGATCTTCTCTCCCCACATTACAGGACCAGTTTAAAAGTTTTATGATTATTTTTGCTTGTCTTAGGAATCCTTCCCTTTGCCAGAAGTTCAGTCTGTTACATTCAGTGCCTTTTCAAGCAGCTGCTTTAGACTAAAGTTTAAATTTTCTTCCTGCATATCAGCACATCCAAACTCATGGTTTATTATTTTTATTTTTATTACTATTATTGTTATATTTGTATTTCTCTTCAGTTCTGTAGGAAATGGAAACTGAGTTTTGATATTAAGTTGTAAAATAATTGCTTCCTGCATGTCTGTGCATCCGACCTCATGATTTATTATGATTATGATTATTATTGTTATTGTTATGGTTATGGTTGTGGTTGTGGTTGTTGTTGTTGTTGTTGTTGTTGTTGTTGTTGTTGTTGTTATTATTGTTATTGTTATTGTTATGATTATGATTATGATTGTTATGATTATTATTGTCATTATTATTATGATTATTATTGTCATTATTATTATTGTGATTATTTTTATTATTATTATTATTATTATTATTATTATTATTATTATTATTATTATTATTATTATTTTTATTATTATTGTTTTTATTATTATTATTATTGTTATTATTATGATTATTATTGTTATCTTTATTATTATTATTATTATTATTATTATTATTATTATTATTATTATTATTATTATTATTATTATTATTATTATTATTATTATTATTATTATTATTATTATGATTATTATTTTTATTATTATTATGATTATTATGATTATTATTTTTATTATTATGATTATTATGATTATTATTTTTATTATTATTTTTATCATTATTATTATTATTATTATTATTATTATTATTATTATTATTATTATTATTATTATTATTATTATTATTATTATTATTATTATTATTATTTATTTATTTATTTATTCATTTATTTATTTTTTTTATTTTTTTTCTTTTCTTTTTTTTTTTTTTCTTCTTCCTTCTTCCCCTCTTCCCTCTTCCCTCTTCCCTCTTCCTCTTCTTCTTCTTCTTCTTCTTCTTCTTCTTCTTCTTCTTCTTCTTCTTCTTCTTCTTCTTCTTCTCCTCCTCCTCCTCCTCCTCCTCCTCCTTCTTCTTCTCCTTCTCCTTCTCCTTCTCCTTCTCCTTCTCCTCCTTCTCCTTCTCCTTCTCCTTCTTCTTCTTCTTCTGATTATTATGATTATTATGATTATTATGATTATTTTTATCTTCATTTGTGTAAATAATGAAACTCAATTTTATGTTCTCAAATGTTTAAATATATAATGTTGAAAATAAATTCTTTGAGTTAATCTTCACCTCAAGTTTTTTGTTCATTCCTCTTGTGTTTTTGATGTTTTAAGTTAATAAGAAATAGCGTACGTCTTTCAAGTTGATACAAAATTGCCTATACTTCTTTGGTATAACTCAAAACAACCAATACTAGCGATTGGAGCTTGTTTTAGGTAACCTACAGATCCTGTTTATTCGAATGTTACATTTACATGCATCAGTCTCATCATGATCCTAAAGTTGATAGATCAAGACTACCAATTTCTAATTACTCGATTGCGAGTGGATGAGTATGGGGTCTCATCTAAACACAGCCCTGTCTCGACTGACAAATATCCCAGAATTCCATGTGCATCAAGCACTGAAACTTACCAGTGGATTGAGATGAGTTCCAGACTCATGTGATGAACAATTGTGCTCCTACACGCAGCGTGTGCATCTCATAGACCACAAGTAGAACAGCGTATTTATCTTATAACGAATTAAGTCAAACTTTCAACAGTTTCTTCAAGGCTACAGAACATAACACTTTTTTTTCGTCAAAATTTGCGCCACTTCACTTGTGACAATTTAGTCAGCCCTAACAGATACACACTTCTAACATTTATAAAGGGATATAACCAATTCAATACTAGTAATAGTAGCAGAATGAAAAGCCATACACCAAAAGGTTCCTAATGGTTTTAAAATTGATGCTTCAAATCAGATGTTATTAAAGAGGCAAGAAAACTTGACTGAAAAACTGAAAATTTGTATGACAGCAGTCCACTGATGGGTGACCTCAAGTAAATGTTTAGGTCAAAAATTACACAAAGGCTAGGGAGAGATAATTATCGCATCAGTCTGAGCTAAAGTTTGTTTTTGGGAAAGTTAAAAAATACTTTGGATAATAATTCACCTTTACGATTATTTAACGAAAATTGCTAAAAAAAAAAAGGGTCAATCTTTACACCTTAAACCAGTATATTGGAACGGTCGTAGATCATGGCTTAGGTGATACATGTGAATAGAACGAATTTACTGAACCACATTTTTCTTTCCCAAACCTTTACTGTTAGCGTTACATCAGGATATTCAAATATGATATTAAAACCAGTTGTTTTCGTTTCTTAATACACTGTCTGTGCAATTGGTGAAACAATAAATGAATAACATTTGTTGTTTTTTTTTTTTTTTAGAATGTGTTTGAAATAAAATACATTTTTTCCCCCAAACAAAAAAAAATATTAAAAAATAAAAAAGTATTGGGATAGATTTTAATTTGATTTCCTTGTTGTTCTACTGATAGCATTAAAGTTTTGCTTCAGAGTGATTGTTTACCTATTGCATAATTGTATTAAGGTTAAATGTGTGAAAATAGAACTAAATCATTTGCTACGGATATGGCAGGTGAAGTTAAAAAAAATCCTACATATTTGTCAAAGAGGGAAAAATGACCTTGACCTTCCCTAGATTCAAATGTTCTAGTCTGACAGCGATGGTACTAAAATAGATCTGCTTAGAGAAAGAGGAGGTAGGGAGGGAGGGGGGAGAGAGAGAGAGAGAGAGAGAGAGGGGGGGGGGAGATTAAATGAATAAAAAAAGGAGAATAGGAAACGAGAACGTGGACAGATAAATGCAGTGACTCTAGTTGTAAATGCCACATTGAGATCACACAAAGTAATGTTTGTTCAAAACTGTATGGTTTAGTCCGGATGAAGTAGATGTGTTTGATTTTGAAACTGAAAATACAAAATTTAGAATTATAAACCACCAAAATATTACTCTTCACCATCACTCTTTTCCTTAGTATATTGTAACTCCATACCGAGTAGAGACCAGTTAGGTCCACAATATTCATTGTTATAGAGGTGAGTCAAAACCACAGTTGCCTTCCACGATTGGAAGACTAAAAACAGTTTTCTAATTGTTTTATAGTATCTATATCTATAGATTAACAATTTGTTTTCAAACATTAATTATTATCATGTAGATGAAAATAAATAGAGGATTCGGAATTCCCGTAAGGCTGTGCAACGTAACGCACTTTTTATGGAAATTCATAAAACCTTCCTGAAGAGTTGAAGAAGATCTTTTGTCAAATTTAGAAATTACCAAAAATAAACTAATCTACGATGCAAGATTTCAACGACTCTACCCCCCTCCCACCCCCTGTCCTTTTTTCCTGAACAATGTTTTCTGCTCACAGTGAGGGAGGCGGTAAGGCAAGTTTTTCCTGAAATATTAACATAGTGATGGGAAGACAAAGAAATCATTCCTCAAATGTTGACACCTTTTGATGGAGTTGTCGAGCTGTGAAAATCTTCGGTTCCAACAACATCTGCGCTACTATCGAGGCTTCAATACCAGCACGAGATGGACAAAGCCTTGATGAGATTTCAGCGGTGGTCTAGGGAACATTAAAGTAGGAAGTTGGGCTCTGGCATGGTTAAAAACGAATTAAAACTTAAATAACATCTTGTATGCCTTTCTATCCTTGAGAGCCGTTAGCAAAACAGGCCGAACAGGCAAGACCGAAAAACTCAGAAATTGGAACCCGCTGTCTTGAATAACTAACTATTATTATTTAAGTAATGCTCAAAGGGACACAACTCATAGATTGAACAATATTGTCATGCTTAACTCTCTTTGACAATTGCAAAAAGCGACCGTGTGATGCCTCGATCCTCATGGCCAGGAAGTACTACTCCTAGAATACAGTTAGGTCAAATCTTGCCAACAGCACAATAAACAAAGCAAGATTTAATGTGGCCAGGGATTACTGCTCCTAGAATACAGGAAGGTCAAATCTTGCCAACAACACAATAAACAAAGCAAGATTTAATGTAGCCAGGCATTACTGCTCCTAGAATACAGGTAGGTCAAATCTTGCCAACAACACAATAAACAAAGCAAGATTTAATGTGGTCAGGCATTACTGCTCCTAGAATACAGGAAGGTCAAATCTTGCCAACAACACAATAAACAAAGCAAGATTTAATGTGGTCAGGCATTACTGCTCCTAGAATACAGGTAGGTCAAATCTTGCCAATAACACAATAAACAAAGCAAGATTTAATCACATTCTACACATATTCAAGACAGCAGGTTCCAATTATTTCTAAGTAACGGTCAAAAGGACAGCAGGTTCCAATTATTTCTAAGTAACGGTCAAAAGGACACAATTCCCCCCACACACTGTCAGTAAATGAGTTTGGAATTTTTACTTTTCATAATATTTTATGTTTTCTGAAAAGATGCAAGTTTAATCCATAACTGTCCTTTACTTATAGAGGATGTTGGACATAGCAAGGGCTGTTCTGTATTAAAAATATTTTTTTTTATCTGAAAAAGGAACTAAAGAAAACAAAAGCGGAATTCATTTTTTTCCCTTAACGTAAGGAACCCACCATCAGATTGTTTTTCCCCCCTCCGAAACAAGACGTTTATAATGAAAAACCGATTATAAAATTAAACAACAATGGTTTAACTCATCCTAATTATCAAGGTGTTTCAAACCAGCTGCTGGAGAGTAAGGTTTTAGAGCTAGAGGCTCCTAAGAGTCCTAATAAATTGTTTTATTTGCTCAGTAGCAAAGTTGGTCAAATGTATAAAAACATTAACAACTTGGACCAGCGTTGCTCTTCTCAAACTCTATGATGTTGCAAGTAATTCTTACAACTGTGCAACATTTGCTACTGTTCTAAAATGGCAAGGCTTTACCCCCTAATATCAGATTGTTTACAGCGTCACAAATTATTTCTTTTCAAGGCTTAATTTATTTTGTTACCGTTTAATTCATTTAGTACTAAGGTTGTTACGTGTTTACAAGTATTGAATCCTTGATTTTTTTTTTTTTAGGCTCGTTTTTAATTGTAAATTTCTGGCAATACTGGTAATTATGTGTAAAAAAAACTTTTCTTCTGTAAATAAAAATCATTTAAATAAGTTCTTTAAAACAAGAAAAAAACCCACTAAATTGTAAAGTACGAGAATTAAGATTTTTAACGCTTTCAATTAAATACTTTTTCTTTTTTAAATATATAGACATAAATTCTAGAGATCGAAACCTCAAACTAGGAAAACACAAGATAAGTTGGGCAAGGGAAGCAACTGTATTGCATGCTACCCCCCCCCCCCCGAATCTAAAATGATTAGCTCCCTTTCAACGTTATTGTTTGTTAATTGGTTAAGCTTAATAACATGTACCTAGACCACCTAGATAGGGCTTTAGATGTAAATTTTTTAGTAAGATTTATGCTGCCTCTCTCTCTCTCTCTCTCTCTCTCTCTCTCTCTCTCTCTCTCTCTCTCTCTCTCTCTCTCTCTCTCTCTCTCTCTCTCTCTCTCTCTCTCTCTCTCTCTCTCTCTCTCTCTCTCTCTCTCTCTCTCTCTCTCTCTCTCTCTCTCTCTCTCTCTCTCTCTCTCTCTCATCTTTCACACACACACAGAGGCACAAGAAAATCACGGATCAATCAACGAACCACTGTACTGAACGCAATACACGGTGTTGACATCAAGACTATGTCTATGAATTAACGTGAAGTATGAAATTCGTCTAGATCTGCACTGTTCTTCAAACATTTGTTGATTATGTACTTCATAGCTTTTCATAATTGTAAAAAAAATATCAGCATTTTTGATTTTCCAATTGTCTGCCGTTGAATATCATTTCTTTCTTTTTTTTTCTATGCGAGGGAATCCGTTTTTAGAAACTCAGTCACCTCGAAAACAGGAATAATTGACTTTGAAAAGATTCATTTGACAGTTACTTCAGTATTTTGCATTATCTCTCTGTGTCCGTCACTGAGATATGTATTTATTTTACACTATAGTAATGATAGCAGACACTTCAACTTCAGAGCGTCGAATCTCAACGTCCTGAATGAGGTTTGGTGTTAAAAGTTCAAGGACACACTTGGCTGGGTGATGTTAGGCGCACCCTCCATAGACGGCACACGGCACGTGACACATGGCTTGTCGACACGTGCCGTGCCACAGACTAAACCTCTCCTTCCATAGCCCATAGCACGACACTCCGGGTTTTTAGGGTCCCAAAGGAGCGGCCGGTCTCCCACAAGTTCAATAATTTCCCTCTTGTAGTCGTCCATGTTGGCAGCACACGGCACAAAAAACGAGCAAAGCAGCAAATAACGGCACGCAATGTTTTATCACGGCTGTGTCATGCCGTCTATCGAATGCGCTACTCTTTGGCGCGTCTGAGGTGTGCCGTGTGTCGTGTGCTACGTGCCGGGTGCCGTCTATGGAATGCGCTACTCTTTGGCACGTCTGAGGTGTGCTGTGTGTGTCGTGTGTTACGTGTCGTGTGCCGTCTATGGAATGCGCTACTCTTTGGCACGTCTGAGGTGTGCCGTGTGTGTCGTGTGTTACGTGCCGTGTGCCGTCTATGGAATGCGCTACTCTTTGGCACGTCTGAGGTGTGCCGTGTGTGTCGTGTGCTACGTGCCGGGTGCCGTCTATGGAATGCGCTACTCTTTGGCACGTCTGAGGTGTGCTGTGTGTGTCGTGTGTTACGTGTCGTGTGCCGTCTATGGAATGCGCTACTCTTTGGCGCGCCTGAGGTGTGCCGTATGTCGTGTGCTACGTGCCGTGTGCTGTCAATGGAGGGTCCGCCTTACGTTAAGGCCGTAACGTCCAATTTATTTTTTAACCGCAAATTTTCAAATGCAAGTATTTTAGGATACTACTTTATAGATTTGATTTAAAAAAAAAAAAAACCAAAAACATAAGCACTGAATATTGTCAGCTTCTTCCAAATGATTTTCAAATAAAACTTTGTTTATTTCTTAAACTCCAAAGGTCTTAATCTGAATAAAAATAGTTTAACAAGGAAATCAGTCCTATGCAAGATATGACTAAAAGATTGTTTGATAGTTTTTGGAGAATTAAGCCTTTTTTTCCCCTAAAGAGATCCAAATGTGCCATTGTAACCGATTCTAGACCTAGACATCTATATGCATTATGTAAGATGTGCGATCATTAACAAAAATGTTTTGGTGCGCTTTAAAATGAATCGCTGAACCGAATAAAATATTAGATAATGGAATCCAGAGGATTATAGCAAATTCAGTCCAGTGCCTGCATACTCTAAGCTGCTCTTAATTTGTTGAAAAAAAAAAAGCTCAGAGAACCTTTTAAACAAAATTATGTTTGATTTTCAAAAGACCTAAAATCTGAGAGAAAAGAAAAACCCTCAAGAATGTCATAAATTTGGTGTGGTAAGATTTTCAAGCGTCTTTTTTGTTGCGTTTTTTTTTTTCGCGCATGTGTTAAAGAATTTATTAATAAATACAATTTTAAAAGTTCTATTCTTAATCTTAACTGATTCAATAAAATAATGTAGGTAATTTTTAAGGGTGTATTTTTTTTTTTAATCTTTAAATAATTTCTAAATACTGGGTATCCCCAATTTTTTTTTTCCTTATTTTATATCCACGGTTGAGCTTAAAATTCGAATGTCTTAACTTCAACTTGCCAAGTGCAAAAATGAATGTCTCTCCCCGTAAACCAAGTTCATTAAATGTTAAAGCTAAAATAATTTGTCAGTCATCTCTTCTTGATTCTTTATTAACAACAAGGCCAATTAAAATTAGAGAAATAAATCCTGGTGCCAGTTTTAAAACATATCTAAATTTATATTGCCTTAATACCCGACAAAAATTTAATGGTAAGACCAGAGAAAGCAAAAAAATTACGATTGCCCTGTTTCGATGATACTCTCAGCTGAAGACATCAATAAACGCTAACGGTTTTTGATAGCCTTAGGCACAGCTCCCATGAATAAACGGAAGTTAAGATGCACGTTAAGAACCTACATTACATACCTTAGTTCTTTGCAGAGGTTTAACTTAATAGCAAACCTACTCTTGATTTATGTACACCCTTGTCTTCCATAGTGTATTATAACCTTAGAACAATTAACACAACAATAAATCTAAACAAGACTGGCCAGTTTAGTGTTTGATGGCAGGCTAAGTATAAACGAATATCTCACCGATACTAGGGATTTACTTCGACTGCCATTATTTTTATTTTTTCTTCCTTCGTCCTTTGCGAGAGTTTGTTAAAGTAGTTAACCTTATTATGCAAGCGGGCAGTGCCTCAATAGTGCGATTTTTGCCTATCTTTTATTGTTTTCTACATTATCAGGACAGCAAAGGTCTTGCCTCTAACTTACAGTGCTACATCTAGCGCTAAAATTTCAAATATGCCCCCAGTCACGTGATGCTGCGACTGTATTAAGTGTACTGCAGAGATTTGTTATGGTTTCAAACCCTTCTGTCGTCGGTAAACCCTCTGAGGTCTCTTTTGATCTATGTTTTTTCGCTGCCTAAAATCTTGCAGTAGCGGATGGTCTTCATCAAACAATGAGCAGTTCATCAATCACCTCGTACTTGACGGTAAAGGAAAACAACCAATCAAGACCAGGAAAAAAGTGGCCTAAGTTTTGCATGATCTTTCCATCTACCGTTCTGACTATTAACTTTTGATTGTAATTTATATACACGCAAATTTAACAAGGTACCATTAGGGAAACTCCACAAACTACAAACGGGAAAGGCACAAAGGGTGGGGTATGGGAGCATGGTAGTGGTTAAATTTGACAGCCAGGACAAGAAAAGTCAACTGGTCGCGCCTAAAGAGGGTTTGGATTAAGTAACCTGCTTTATCTGCTGTTCAACTGTTGTCATAGAAACAAAACATAGAATAATTGTAAACAAAACGCACTCTAAATGTCTTAGGATCACTCCGTTTTTCTATATTTAACTCCGCCTCCTCCTCCACACCTCGTTTTAACAAAAAGTGATTTATTTTACAGGTTATGCCTGTTTGAGCGTTCAGTGAAGGAATTAACTTTAAGCTTATTTTCTGTGCTGAGGACGGTGCAGGAGATGGAAAAATCCATGGAATAACACAAATTTAACAGGTCGAGCGTTGAAACTCGTTGTTCACGTGATACAGAACAACACTAGACTGAACTGTAAAAAGATAAATCACGTGATATAGAACAACACTAGATTGAACCGCAAGAAGATAAATCACATGATATAGAACAACACTAGAATGAACCGCAAAAAGATAAATCACATGATATAGAACAGCACTAGAATGAACCGCAAAAAGATAAATCAAATGATATAGAACAACACTAGACTGAACCGTAAAAAGATAAATCACATGATATAGAACAGCACTAGAATGAACCGCAAAAAGATAAATCACATGATATAGAACAACACTAGACTGAACCGTAAAAAGATAAATCACGTGATATAGAACAGCACTAGAATGAACCGCAAAAAGATAAATCACATGATATAGAACAACACTAGACTGAACCGTAAAAAGATAAATCACGTGATATAGAACAGCACTAGAATGAACCGCAAAAAGATTCATTAGCGAGCGCTGAAGGTGAAGAATTCAGCCTCAGTTTTTGTCCCTCTTCTGTGAGGACAGAAAAACTTTCGAGTTTTCGAACATTGATGTGATAATCTTCGAGCCTAGAGTTGTAGCCTATGACACTTACAAAAGTTTAATTGTAATATTTATGTAGACCTTCCAATACGAGGTGATAGAAGAACTTTTTGTTATGTGGAAGCAAAACGTTATCAGTCAAGGTAGAGTTGAGAACATGAGGCTCCAGCCTAACTCATTAAGGTCGTGAGTCTCGAACCCGCGAAACACGGCAGCCTAATTGCAGGTAGATAGAACATGTCTGATGCGCTAACCCTATGGTTAGCCTACTTGCAGATAGATAGAACAGGTCTGATGCGCTAACCCTATGGTTAGCCTACTTGCAGATAGATAGAACAGGTCTGATGCGCTAACCCTATGGTTAGCCTACTTGCAGATAGATATAACAGGTCTGATGCGCTAACCCTATGGTTAGCCTACTTGTAGATAGATATAACAGTTCTGATGCGCTAACCTTATGGTTAGCCTACTTGCAGGTAGATAGAACAGGTCTGATGCGCTAACCCTGTGGCACCAAGCTTCCCCCTGCCCAAGACAAAGCTTTTCAAAGTGAAACTCTAGCGCTATTCACGGGAGACGACTTGGCGTGAACCCGCCGCGATATTCCATTGGTACATGAGTTATTTCCCTTTTATCATTCTGTCTTTGTTAGACTTTGTCAGACTTGTGTCAGAAGCCGAGAATTCTGATGTGATGTTAGTTCAGTCCACAAAACTCCCTCGTCTAATATTGTAGCGTACAGAGTTCAACAACTCATAACACACGGTTCACCTTGAGAACTTTTTGTATTTTATTTTATTTTGGTTTCGTTTTCTTTTCGATTCTTCAAGAAGTCTGAACCATAATTATGCGGTATTGATAGAAATTACAAAACGGGTCGTTTCTTTTTACGTCACTTTAACTTTCGTAAGAATCTGATATTGAGACGGCGGCTCTCCGTCGAGCCCAATGTGGGGTTTGCAAGGTGAGATCCTACCCCACTACCACATAGTCCCTGGTTAATTTGGGATATTTTTAAACTTCCATATTGCCAGACCAATATTCTAAGTGGTGAGCCATTATGCGCTTGACTGATAGTGTTTTTTTTTCTTCCTTTTTATTTTTAGTCATGGCAGAATATACCCTCAAATCACATTTAAAATCAGTGGAGACATCCAAGTTATAGAACTCCTGTCAAGCCTTAACGTTATGTAGTTAAGTCTAGGTCTAATGTGAGAGAAAAATAATGATCTGATCTAACCAATGTTTTATTTGCTCTACCTCAGAAATTTATCCCTAGATTCTATTTTTTTCCCCTCCCAATGCCAAAGGCATCCGCTGTTTTCTACGCCACAGCTGGATAAACAAGTGTCGAGCAACAACAACAAAAATGAAATAACTTGTCATGCCACATTCACAAAACATACAGAAGTCAAAGCAATGAGAATGAACGCGAAGAAAAAAATAATCAACACAAAACAACGACAGGACTCCCTTCACGTTTTATACGCCAGGGAGTCGCAGAGCGGCTCTAAATAGTCATTTTAATCGCTGTATACATTTCAAATATCACAACAACAAAAAAACAACAACAAACAAACAAACAAAAAGAAACCCAAACAAATCGGATATCATGATGAAAACACTAAGTATAAAGATATAAAGATAGAAACCTACGGACAGTGACAAAATTACACACACACACACACGCACATACACAATATCGCATTAAAATTAATTGTTGCAAAAAGGACATGGTTTATATTTAGAATAAATGCTCTAAAGTCAAACTCAAAGCATGATATTATTGATATTTAAAAAAAAAATCTTTTTCCTTCTTTTTTTTTAATTAGTTTGTTTCTGATGTAGACAGATGAGGCCAAAGGTTAGACTACAAAATGTTGAGGAGAAAAAAAAAGCAACTTAAAAGTGAACTTGTGTCTGCCTTAGCTTTTCATTCAGATCTGCACTAAATCTCGTTCATTTATGTTTTGCTTCTAACGTCTAATATAATTATATAGATAGATAGATAGATAGATAGATAGATAGATAGATAGATAGATAGATAGATAGATAGATAGATAGAGAGAGAGAGAGAGAGAGAGAGAGAGAGAGAGAGAGAGAGAGAGAGAGAGAGAGAGAGAGCAAGGCAGAAAACAACAATGGTCTCCTTTTCTATCGGTTCCTTTAGAGTAATTTCCCGTTCCTGACGTTTACTGCAGAAATTATGATGTTACTCCGCTTTGTAGAATTCACATCTCTATGGTAAGTTGTTCCTTACAGTTTTATCAGTGATGTACCCCGACTAAGTACGACTACTACTGGACGATTATTCGCTTCTTATTTCTACGGATTCACCCAGAGAGTAATTCTAATAGTCACCGGTGTGTCTAGTCTTACAGCAGGGTCAGGCTGAAAATATTGAGTGGGACGGGGCGGCGTTATGTGAAATATACGTAAATGGAGAAGGAAGAGCGACTATATAAAAAGAAGACAATTTGCTTTACATGGTAGGAAAAAAAGAAAGACATCCACAAATCAAGATACTCGACGTTTTTGATTTACAAAGTATACAGAATGAATCCCAGACCCTGAGCCCAATACAACGAAAGTTAAAAGTTATAGGAACTCTACAGTAATGTGTAAAGGCAGGAAACCCTCATAATAGTTTATTCATCAAGGTGGACCAAAATAAAAGGACAATTTTTATGAAGCTTTCAAACAAAGTGTGGCAGATAGCAGGTCAAAACTACTATGACTGATTTGATTTTGTACTGCGAAAGAGAATTGTATGCTCGCCTATATCACAATAGACAGGGTATTACACATAGAAAAGAGAATTGTATGCTCGCCTATATCATAATAGACAGGGTATTACACATAGAAAAGAGAATTGTATGCTCGCCTATATCATAATAGACAGGGTATTACACATAGAAACGAGAATTGTATGCTCGCCTATATCATAATAGACAGGTTATTACACATAGAAAAGAGAATTGTATGCTCACCTATATCATAATAGACAGGGTATTATACATAGAAAAGAGAATTGTATGTTCGCCTATATCATAATAGACAGGGTATTACACATAGAAAAGAGAATTGTATGCTCGCCTATATCATAATAGACAGGGTATTACACATAGAAAAGAGAATTGTATGCTCGCCTATATCATAATAGACAGGGTATTACACATAGAAAAGAGAATTGTATGCTCGCCTATATCATAATAGACAGGGTATTACACATAGAAAAGAGAATTGTATGCTCGCCTATATCATAATAGACAGGGTATTACACATAGAAAAGAGAATTGTATGCTCGCCTATATCATAATAGACAGGGTATTACACATAGAAAAGAGAATTGTATGCTCGCCTATATCATAATAGACAGGGTATTACACATAGAAAAGAGAATTGTATGTTCGCCTATATCATAATAGACAGGGTATTACACATAGAAAAGAGAATTGTATGTTCGCCTATATCATAACAGACAGGGTATTACACATAGAAAAGAGAATTGTATGTTCGCCTATATCATAATAGACAGGGTATTACACATAGAAAAGAGAATTGTATGCTCGCCTATATCATAACAGACAGGGTATTACACATAGAAAAGAGAATTGTATGCTCGCCTATATCATAACAGACAGGGTATTACACATAGAAAAGAGAATTGTATGTTCGCCTATATCATAATAGACAGGGTATTACACATAGAAAAGAGAATTGTATGCTCGCCTATATCATAATAGACAGGGTATTACACATAGAAGAGAGAATTGTATGGACATGTATATCACCAGAGAAAAGGCATTATGCATATGAAAGAGAATTCTATATTCTTACTATAGACGCAAAGGAAAGAAAACTCTATGTAGAAGTATATCATCATAGACATGGCATTACGCAAAGGAAAGAGAATGGTATGTATATGTATATCACCATAAAGAGGGCATTACACATAGAAAAGAGAATTTTACAAACATGTATATATATATAGACAGGGCATTATGCATAAAAAAGAGAATTGTATATGTATGAATATTACCAGAAACAGGGCACTATGCATAGAAAAGAGAATTATATGTAAATGAGTATTACCATAGGCAGGGCATTTTGCTTAGAAAAGAGTATTGTATGAACATCTATATATTACCATAGACAACGCATTATGCATAGAAAAGAGAATTGTATGTACATGTATATCACCATATAGAGGGCATTACACATAGAAAAGAGAAATGTATGTACATATATATCACCATAGACAGGACATTATGCATAGAAAAGAGAACTGTATGTATATGAATATTACCATAGACAGGGCATTATGCATACGAAAGAGAACTGTCTGTGCATGCATATAACAATATACAGGGCATTATACATAGAAAAGATAATTGTACGTACATGTATATCACCATAGACAGGGCATTACACATAAAAAAAGAAATGTATGTACATGCATATCACCATAGACAAGGCTTTATGCATAGAAAAGAGAACTGTATGTATATGAATATTACTATAGACAGGGCATTATGCATAGAAAAGAGAATTGTATGTACATGAATATTTCCATAGACAGGGCATTATGCATAGAAAAGAAATGAATATCACCATAGACAGGGTATTATGCATAGAACAGAGAACTGCATCTACATGAGTATTACCATAGTGGCATTATGCATACGAAAGAGAATTGTATGTGCATGCATATAACAATATACAGGGCATTATACATAGAAAAGATAATTATACGTACATGTATATCACCTAGACAGGGCATCACACATAAAAAAAGAATTGTAAGTACATGCATATCATCATAGACAGGGCATTATGCATAGAAAAGAGAATTGTATGTACATGAATATCATCATAGACAGGGCATTATGGATAGAAAAGAGAATTGTAAGTACATGTATATCATCATAGACAGGGCATTATGCATAGCAAAGAGAATTGTATGTACATGAATATCGTCATAGACAGGGCATTATGCATAGAAAAGAGAATTGTATGTACATGAATATCACCATAGACAGGGTATTATGCATAGAAAAGAGAATTGTAAGTACATGTATATCATCATAGACAGGGTATTATGCATAGAAAAGAGAATTGTAAGTACATGTATATCATCATAAACAGGGCATTATGCATAGAACAGAGAATTGTATGTACATGAATATCATCATAGACAGGGCATTATGCATAGAACAGAGAACTGTATGTACATGAATATTACCATAGACAGGGAATTATGCATAGCAAAAGAATTGTATGTACATGAATATCACCATAGGTAGGACATTACGCATAGATAAGCGAAATCAAAGTAAAGAGACATTGTTTGAATGGGCGGAGGGTAAAATATTGGGTCACATCAAAACAGTCTGTAAATAACACCAAAAAAGAAAAAAAAAATTGAGTAAGAGAAAAGCCCAACTTTCAATGAAAAGATTGGTTGATTTTGCATTGCGCAATAAGAGACTTGTATGTACAAGAGGAAAAGATAAGAGAAAGAGAAAAAAGTCTTGATAGATTGTGGTGGTTTTTAAAGTGAAAAAATCTCGGAAAACAGAAAATGAGAATACTCAGGGATCGCTTCCGGGTCAGGCTAAAAATAGCTTTCCGTCCCGCCAGAATGTTCAAACGAGACTCAAACATTCTGTGAAATAATTAAAGCCGGAGCGAAAACAAAAAAATGTTGGTGTAGAAAATGAAAAAGTTGAGGATGTGGAGGTGAGAAAGTTTGATGAAAAATAAAATACTCTGAGAATCTTGATGTTTCGTCCGACATGACAAAGATAGCGCATTCCGGACTGAAGAGACTGCTAAAACTTTCCTTAAAATAGAATGTTCAAGAAATTCCCTAATGTGGTGTTAAAAAACATACACGTAAGACGAATCAGCTTACAAGAGACATATGTTTAGGAGGAGGAGAACCGTAAAACAGATCAAATCGATATTCAACGGAATCTTGACTACATAGAAAAAGTTGATCATATTAGAAAAAAAAACAAAAAAAAAAAAAAAACCAAACATAATTCCCACGAGAGGAGATAGGAGATATCTTAAAGACAATCGTGCAACAAGCTTTTTATTTCCAGCTGCTTTTATGGGTTTACAAAAAGTTATCGAAAACTAATTTCAGATTACAATTTGCTGATAGAGCAAGCTGGCTTCAGTGTGGGTCACATTCATCAAAACACTTTCATTACAAACTTCATAAGGTTTTTAAAGGCTCGAAGTAAACAAAAGATATATAAATATATATATATATATATATATATATATATATATATATATATATATATAAATCAACGACAGAACCGCCCAGGAAAAACTAAAGTGAATAAAAGCTAAAGTGAATAAAAGCAGTATAGCCAAAACTTGACAAGTACAGAGAAATAGTTTTGAACAGGGCAGCAGCAATGGGCTTCAAAAGAAAGACTTGAATACAATGTGTCAAGCCACACTGAAATAATAATGGCTGCCAACCCTGGACACTCACCGGAAATCATTAAGTCGTGAGGTAAATATAAACCCGGGGACGATCAAACGTCTACAAATTTACACGTCAGTAACGGCTATATCTCAAGCTGGAGGTAAACAGTAATGCAATTAATTGATATGAAATATATCTCTATCTCTGTCTTTCTCTCACTCTCTCTCTGCCTCTCTGCCTCTCTCTCTCCCTCTCTGCCTCTCTCTCTGCTTCTCTCTCTGCCTCTCTCTGCCTCTCTCTCTCTGCCTCTCTCTCCTTCTCTGCCTCTCTCTCTGCTTCTCTCTCTGCCTCTCTCTCCCTCTCCCTCTCTGCCTCTCTCTCCTT
>JAWDGP010002013.1:145000-147500 GCA_033675545.1 Elysia crispata
ACCCGCTTCAAGGGAATGGTTGCTTATTTAACTGGTTTGAGCGGGTTTGTGTTGCTAGGTGGCCTAAGTGAAAGCCTGTTCGCCTGCCTGGGCTCGCAAACAAAGCCTATTTTGACTTCACTTTCGAATTGAATGACAATGCATTACATCGTCTGATGAATTTTTTTTTAACGGATCACATTATTGTTTCTGTATGTAAAAAAAACAACAAAAAAACAAAGAAAGGTGGAATACATCCAATAGGCAGAGAAAGAAGACAATGGGGTGAAATTTACCACCTGTACTAGGAACAGAAAAAGGATTCAGCATGGTTTGAAGAATACACTCTGACCCTTTAGAAACATTCTGACCCTTTAGAAACTGGCACTCCACGATCTGACTGAATATCACTTCTAGGTGAACTAATCTCAATTTCAATTTGAGGGTTTTTGTTTTTTATTGCTAATTCAATAAAGCACTTTTGAGTCTACTACAATGTTGATGTCAAAATCAACATGACCATCAACAATAATTATTATCATCATCATCATCACCTTCATCTTCTTCTTCTTCTTCTTCTTCTTCTTCTTCTTCTTCTTCTTCTTCTTCTTCTTCTTCTTCTTCTTCTTCTTCTTCTTCTTCTTCTTCTTCTTCTTCTTCTTCTTCTTCTTCTTCTTCCTTTTCTTCTTCTTCTTCTTCTTCCTTTTCTTCTTCCTTTTCTTCTTCTTCTTCTTCTTCTTCTTCTTCTTCTTCTTCTTCTTCTTCTTCTTCTTCTTCTTCTTCTTCTTCTTCTTCTTCTTCTTCTTCTTCTTCTTCTTCTTCTTCTTCTTCTTCTTCTAATTATTATTATTATTATTATTATTATTATTATTATTATTATTATTATTATTATTATTATTATTATTATTATTATTATTATTAATATTATTATTATTATTATTATTATTCTCCTCCTACCTGTCGTCCTTTTTCTCTTCCTCCTCGTCGTCTTCTTTTTCTTTCTTACTGTAATTATTTTTATCACGATCATGACCATCCGCATCATCATCATCATTACTATCCCAATCTTCACTCTGATTATCACCTTGATAATCATATCTGAAGAATATGATAATCATTATCGCTATATTATTGAAATGATCAGCATTATCTTACAAGGCCGATATAGAATTTGGAAATTTGATAACGCAAGGTGGATTCCTCATCAGAAAACATCGCTATAGTAGCCATGGAAGAACTGCTCATCCTCAACTTAATGTCCAATACCTATATCTTTTCCCAGAAAACTGGGCATACCGACAAGATGTGCTTGAACGCTTAAATATCGCAGTGATTTTTTTTTTCGGCTCAACACTTCACCTCTTTTGATTGGCCAACTCTAATAAAAAAAAAATTAGAAAGGAGATATTAAAGAAACATTCATCAACATTTACCATTTCTAAAATATCTACGAGATAAAACAATTTCTTCTTAGGCACAAACTCGGGTGCCTTTAACTATAAACATTTTATCGTTTCCACAATTATTAAGAGTGGATTGGTAATTCAAAAAATCGACTAGACTTCACCACATTCAAATTGTCAAGATTAAAAAAAAATAATTTCAAATGTAAATTAATTTTTAAAAAAATTTTATTAGGTAAAATAGGTTAAAAAAAAAAGAACACAATGATGTTGTTGCTTCAAATAGAAAATTCCCTTTTAAAAATCACAGGTGATTGTCAATGCTGCAATGCTTGTCTGCTGAAGAATCAGATCAAGGACACAAGGCTGTGCTTTTGCCTCGACCAAGGCACGTCTAGACGATCGCGTATTTCCCCCCCCCCCCTCCCCCCACCCCACCCTTCTCTATCATATCATTACCGGCGACTGGCAGACGGTAAGAATTGCTCGAACGTTCCGGTGATTTTGCCTGCGCGGGTAGCCTGCAACCTGCCGCGGGAAACACGCGTCCACCTTGGACATTCACATAATTATTAAACATAGAACACCTCAAAAAGCGGGTTCTAGACAACATGCGCGTGATGGCTGGTAGCGGGAAACACGCGTCCACCTCGGACAGTCACATATTAAACATGGGACACCTCTAAAAGCGGGTTCTAGACAACATGCGCGGGATGGCTGGTAGCGGGAAACACGCGTCCACCTCGGACAGTCACATATTAAACATAGGGCAGTTCTAGAAGCGGGTTCTAGCCAACATGCGCGTGATGGCTGGTAGCGGGAAACACGCGTCCACCACGGACAGTCACATATTAAACATAGGACACCTCTAAAAGCGGGTTCTAGACAACATGCGCGTGATGGCTGGTAGCGGGAAACACGCGTCCACCTCGGACAGTCACATATTAAACATGGGACACCTCTAAAAGCGGGTTCTAGCCAACATGCGCGTGATGGCTGGTAGCGGGAAACACGCGTCCACCTCGGACAGTCACATATTAAACATAGGGCAGTTCTAGAAGCGGGTTCTAGCCAACATGCGCGTGATGGCTGGTAGCGGGAAACACGCGTCCACCACG
>JAWDGP010002013.1:152500-157672 GCA_033675545.1 Elysia crispata
CTCGTCAGCGATATGAAGCCACACTGCTTGCCTGGATATATATCTGAATTTCCCACACTCTGATGATTTGTCCCTTGGATCGATGAGCTGGTGGTGGCATTGGTCACATCGCCAGAATTGGAGCTGGTGGTGGCATTGGTCACATCGCCAGAATTGGAGCTGGTGGTGGCATTGGTCACATCGCCAGAATTGGAGCTGGTGGTGGCATTGGTCACATCGCCAGAATTGGAGCTGGTGGTGGCATTGGTCACATCGCCAGAATTGGAGCTGGTGGTGGCATTGGTCACATCGTCAGAATTGGAGCTGGTAGCGGCATTGGTCACATCACCAGAATTGGAGCTGGTGGCGGCAGCGGCAGTTGGGGTGAAGATCGAGGTTACGTGTGTCTATTGAGCTCCGGATAAAAATCAGTCTTTTCCTACATACTCAATATTTTGTGAAATTACATAAAGAAAAAAAAATAAAAACATATATCAATTAAAAAAAAAACAACGGAAAAAAAAACCCAACGATCACTGCAAAAAATATTTTAAGGTAGAAACTCCTTCTCTGATATAGACTAGAATTACAGATGTTCTGTTTCCAGGGTATTTGCTAACTTTCTAGCATAACCTAGTAACGCTGTGCAGTTGCTTCCTCCCAAAAGGTCCTTTCTGGAATTAGGAGCAAACGAGAATTTAATGGAGTCCACATAGTATACATTTGGGTTTTTTGCCAGGACAGGCACTCCATAACCTTGGTCTATTTTGTCAAAGCCTCTGTTTTATACTGACTACTGACATGAAGCTTTTTGTTTCTGAGAGGGCGACGTGTTAATTCAGTCCTGTCAGAATATGAAACTAAGCGGTATCAAGTTCAGACTTTTTCAATCATGTTTTCAGCATCTCTCCATTTTTAAATGCTTTTTGAGCATTTGTAAATCTTTGACATCTATTTAAAGGAATTTCATTTTTTGTTAAGATTTGTTGTTTATTGATTTTTCCCTTCATTATTTTTTGGGGGCACATCAAGCTAGAAAGTGATTCAGAGAATCAGTTGCAGTAACTCTTTCATGTCATGATGTACTCAAGGGTTTTGATTTCTATACATAGTGAAGCACTTCGTATTAAACTTTCTTCCTCATAAAGCACAATTCTTTCTTATGTCTGTATTGTTTTGAAAAATGTGTTCTCTAATTTGTCCTGATACTGTGCTGAGCACATTGTTTCACTTTCACTGTTAAATTTTAATTTTGAGTTTTCTGGGAATTTTTCTCGCTGTTTGTTTGAAAAGTGTAACTGATTTAAATTCAGAAGTACAATGTGCATGAATATTATTGTTCAGAATATACAGGTTTTTTTTGTGCCAAATACTTATTACCATCATGTTAGCTCTGGTCATCGTAAACTGAAATGTCGTTGACCTATTCATTTTTATTTGTTTCAATTACTTTGGTACTTATATAGGTATACGAGAACTTGGTTTGATATTCTTGATCACATTATCATCAATCATCCTAAATTACACCTAATGGTTTTTATCTATGATATTACCATTAAACTTTTAATGTGGAGATACATAATGAGGTTTGTCACTTTCCTACTGACTGGCAGTAGAGAGACAGGTGAGTATGTGTGTGTGTGTGTGTATAAAAAAAAGGGAGGGGAGGGGAGAGAGACACCAGGTTTTTGTTGCAAAAGAAGGCAGCTTATGTTCATATTAATTAAATTCAGGAATAAGCACATGGTTCTGCTTATACTGAACAGTAAGCAGTTGATTTCAGTTAAGTGAGCATATAATTAAAAAAAAAAAAAATTAAATTACATTTCTAACCCTGATGTTTAAAAAAAAAAAGGGCACAATAGTTCTACTACAGCATGATCCTTCCTCATCTATAGCGCCCTGCTTGCATTCTTACTAAGCATAATTATCTTTCTTAAAAGAACCTTCGAGTTTGTTCAGTTACTGATGCAGCTGCTATTTGCTTCGACTTAGTGGGAAGCACCCACAAGTTGTCACATGTGTTCAAATTCACTTTAGGGTCTAGATCTATGTAAAACAATTTATGGTCTAGATCTATGTAAAACAATTTATGGTCTAGATCTATGTAAAACAACTTATGGTCTAGATCTATGTAAAACAATTTATGGTCTAGATCTATGTAAAACAATGTATGGTCTAGATCTATGTAAAACAATTTATGGTCTAGATCTATGTAAAACAATTTATGGTCTAGATCTATGTAAAACAATTTATGGTCTAGATCTATGTAAAACAACTTATTCTAGATCGAGGCAGAGGTGTTAAAAGCAAACTTTAAAGCGATAAAATAGCAGTGTTTTGTTCATTTTGTTTTCCATGTTTCACTGCTTAACGATACAGCATAGAAAAATAAGTCCCAGTTGTATTTTTTAGCTTTCCTATTGAGGTTCTTATTTCAGTTACATCTAACTTTTGATAATCTTTGTTAATTCTAAACTTGATCCTTGTAAGTTGATGTTTGTTCAATGAAAAGACAGGGTGTGATTTGTATTGAAGTATCTGGAATAAGTGCGAACTTAAAAAAAATAATAAAAAAAATAAAAACGCAATTTCATAAAACTAATGCCAAGACCATTTTTCTTTCTTCATCTCAGTCTCCTGTAAAATTTTTATTTGCCTCTTACAAAATTCTGAATCTTAGCATATAAACACGAAACTTAACTGCCATCAATATTTTATCTTATTACTATCAGATGATTCACAGATTAACAGTCTATAGAGCCTATCGTCCTTTGTTCTGAAATCTTCTGTTGGGAAAAGAGGTCTAATTATAGAATTAGACTCTTCGTTTCGCATCATACTTTTAGAGACTTATTTAGGACTTGTGTGGAAAGTTGTAGGTATCAATTAGCCTATGGAACTCATACTTGCACGCACAAAAAAATAAAAATGTATGGATCAATCAACAACATGTAATCATAATAAAATAGAAAGAAAAAAAAAACAAAGACTGATTTTAATTTTTCTTTTATTTTCACTTTTATGTAAACAATTTTTCATAACAAACATGCGCGCATGAATGTGAAAATTTAAAAAAAAATTATGTTAACAGTCTTCAACTTGGAACAGTAATGTTGGGAAATTAGTAAAACAAAGACCACCATAGGACAAACAGCTGAGAGAACTGATATACATGTACTGCATTTTATATTTCAAGAACTTCCAACTTACGTCATATTAAATTTGCATTATAGGAGAAGAATAATCCAGAAATTTAATTGATAGCAATATTCGATAGGGGTTTCCCTTTTCAGCTCCACTGAAGACATGTATATTACATCCTTTGAGTACAATAACGAAACTCTTGTACAAAATTGTATCTTTCTGCTAACTTAGTTTGAACTTAGCAAGACAAAACTCCTTTGTTGGCTCAGCATTCTGGTATACCATAGTTTTCATACACTTGAGTATTTTATATTTGAACAAAAAAAAAAAAAAAATGACACACCTTACCCTCTGTAATTTCTCTTCGTATAGGCAACCAAACCTATGAAAATCAAACAAATGTTAAGTATCTGTATGCAAACCTTTGATAGTGATGACAGCGCTTTACTCTTTATACGCAAACCTTTTACAGTGATCTTAGTAGTTTACCTTTTGAGCCCTTGAACTCCTAAGCCTGATCAGTTTTCCATTATGGACCTTTAAAAAGAACTTGTGTCATTGACCCAATTGAAAAAACAGTTGAATACATTACAAACCTAGATGGCATCAATATGAAGTGTGTGCCTACACTCTGCCTCAAAATTGTCAATTTGGTGTGTCTGTGTTGCCTACAGATTTGCCCTCTTTTCAATTACAAAGCTACGCCAGGTGGCTGAGTTAGTAGAGCACTGAGCTGACAGTATGGAAGTCCTGGGTTCAAATCCTTACTTGGGCCTATCTTATGGTGAGATCTGCTGTATTCAAACCAGCCTAGTCCTAATCCTTGGTTTTGTGTGAGGTTAATAGTTTCTGTGACTGCAGAGTTTACAACAACATAGCACTTAGTCCTTGCCTGGAAGCGAGCAACATCAGACTCAATCAATCAACCCAACACTATTTCTTTATAAGACCAACATAAAGTCCTTATCTTCCTCTCTTTCTTCACATAAATCTCTACAGAGATCTTAGATTTTGGCAGATCACTGATTTTAATTCATCTTCAATCTTCAAAGCTCACATTTCAACATAGCTTTTACAGCAAATTCTATATATTCAGTTGTTTTTTTTTTGTTTTTTTTTTATGGGAGATAATTCAGGCTAAGACCTCTTTGTATCAGTCTTTGTACAATATACTGTAGCTCACAAAAGGGTTGTGTCTATCTATTGTTAGTAAGCGCAAACATACTTTTGGGTTTGCCGTTCAGGAAATAGTGGTACTATAAATGATTTATGAAAATTTATCATAGCAGTCTTTTAAATTGAAAAGGACAGAAAAATTCACCAGTATTACACTACAGATCATATAAAAATAATGGCTGGAGAAAAAAGAGGAAAATGAGAATATTTATGAAATCAAAGAATAAACTTTATACCATATTAGAATCAAGCTGCTATTGATATCGAAGGAATCCCTATGATACTGAAACTGGCTTTGAGTTTAACAAACACCAGTGGCAATCAAATCAAAATAGATTGACACAACCCCCCATGAGATTGACTCTAAGAAAACCTATTTATTACTAAAAAAAAAACGACTATGACAATAAAATCAGAGCTTGATTTCAGCAGCCCATGACAATCAATTTCATCTAAACAAATGACAATCAAAGAATTGATCAGTGAACGAAAATTTCAAACAAGATAAATGCAGAGGTAACAATTTTGACAGGTAATATTTTTTTTAATCAATATGTGGTAATACTATACGGCTGGTATTAACTTGAATCAAATTAATAGCCTTCTTAAAAAAACAACAACATAACATTCGAAAAATCTTTAAAAAATCTAATTAAGTACATAATGAATCTATCATCAAGCTTTACAATTTTTATATATAAACAGCTGCTGGAACAAATGAATTATTTTCTCTAGTCACCTACAGTTTATTTCTTAACTAAATGAAACTATCAAGCAAAAAAAAATAAACTATAAATGAAGAAAGCTATTTTCTAGGCATGTAATGATTCACAAAAGTCAGCTGTCATATTCCTTTCCTACAACATCTAG
>JAWDGP010002014.1:0-20000 GCA_033675545.1 Elysia crispata
GTGATACACCCTGTTACGATAAATAGACAGTTAAATTCCGCACCTGATGCTTGCATTTCTTGTGTATGTTAATCTTGGGCCCTTTTCACTCTCTCTCTCTCTCTCTCTCTCTCTCTCTCTCTCTCTCTCTCTCTCTCTCTCTCTCTCTCTCTCTCTCTCTCTCTCTCTCTCTCTCTCTCTCTCTCATTCTGTCTTTATATATATATATATATATATATATGTATATAAGTTATAAATTAAGGCTAAACGTGCTACTAAAACTTCATTATGTTTTTAATACAATTAATTCATCAAAATTTTGGCCAGATTTGTTATGTTGAACCCAACAAGACAGTGCTGTTTTGTAGCAATTGAAACCTTTCTATAAGCATTTACAACGATTTTACAACAGATCTGGAAAGTACAGAATTATTACATGTGCACCTCTACCAGTGATTTCATAAATAGAAACATTAAAGCACATCGTGTACTTCTCATAAAAGGATCTAAGAAAATGGCGCAAGTTTAAAAATGTCAAAACAAGCTTAACAGTAAATAACTTCCTAGATTATAACAATCTACATAATTATAACTACCAGTGCGAACAAACTGAATACAATTCATGTAAGCCAAAAAAAAAAAAAAGGAGCTCATGGCTTCACATGTTTCTATAGAAATATTCTAATACAGCTTAGCGAATCGAGTTCATTTCTCATTGCCTGTTAAACGTTGAGAACCATTAGTTTTCCATTTTCACACGAGCACACACACACACACACTGCATAGAATCGGGCGTGTTTCTGTACCACACGTTTTGGTTTTTCTTGTTTTGAAAACCTCGCGCCATTAATGTTTAGCATAAGAGCCGCGCTAGGAACATACCGACAGGCGTGCGATACACAGTCTAGTCTAGCATCTCTGCTTATTTCTGTCATGATAAAATTCACTGCAGCAAGGTTCTGTTTACTTCTTTGAGGTAAGGTCGTAATATTACCATAATGCTAGTCACTTTTTAGTACAGTCTGGAAAGAGCTCCAGATAACTGCCTAAACTTTCCCAAATAGCCTAGAGCAAAAACCACAGAGATACCGCAGGTGACCAACAGTACTTGTCTCCCTCTAGCCACAGTGACGTCATCTCTCTTGACCTTCACCTTGCCTCTGGGAGATGCGTTTGCTGTCATGACCTCATACGCCCTGTAACAGGCAGCCCTGGCCCTGGCCCAGTCGCTGTCTGGGCCCAGCAGACGATACTGGGCCGTGAAAATAGGTCCGTACCAGACCATGAAAGCCAGAACCGGGTCGCGTAGGAATACACGCCAGAACCAAGGATAGGCGCCGATCTCGCAAGCGATGAGGTCACACAGTTTCAGCAGCGGCACTTTGTAGGTAAATTTGCCTTTCCTGACTATGGAAAAGTTCTTGATCGTCTCGAGGTTATCTTTCATGGCTTTCTCGGAAGGGGGCGCCACCTTTCCCGTGATCAGGCGGGAAATATATCTCGCCTGGAGTTCTATGGCCTGAGCCGGTGCGCCGTCTCCAGCCAAAAACCCAAGAAAAGCCAGCGTGTGGTGTTTTTCTCTAACCGGCAGCATCAGGTTGTACAACTCCATTCTGCCTCTGTCGATGGAGATATCTACGTCGATAAAAGATATATCTCCTGTGTAGCCAGTGCAGAGTATAACAGTGTCTATGTCGCACGTTTTTGCACCGCTTTTGAACTCGGCTGTTGAACCGTCGAAGCGCACCAACTGATCCTTGATGCGCACCCGGTCGGTTAGGATCTTCAGGTACAGGTCGTCGCCCATCATGTACGGCGATCTTGTCGGCGGCTGATCCGGGTTAATACCGGAACCGATATGGTCGAACCGACTCTGGCATGTCGCGATCAACCGGTTGTTTGTGCGCGCCTCGTTCTGAACGTAAAGCTGGTGCCTGTTGACATCCCTGTCGGCCGACCAACCCCCGGGGAGGACGCGGGGCGAGATCCACGTACCCGAGCCGACGGTTAGATCAACGGGTTTCTCGGTGTACAGAGAAATGTCGTTTGCGATATCTCCGGCCGAAAATGAGTTCCCAACGACCAGAACTTTTTTACCCTCGAAAGCGAAGCCCGACTTGTAGTGGAACGAGTGTTTCACAGCGCCAGGGAAAGAATCCAGCCCTGGAATTTCCGGAAACACCGGGTTTTTGAAGTATCCGGAGCAGACGAGGATGAAATCGAATACCTCCTTGCGACACCGGTTCATATCCTCCTCGGATACCGCCAATCCGGCTCTTTTGTCTCCCCCGTGGAACTCTGAGGTAGGACAGGTGAAGACCTCCCACTTTCCAGTCAAACTGTGGTCAGCTGTTTTTCTCACCTTGATGACCCGAGTATTGTACCGGATATGGTCAGTGAGCTGGAAATGCTCGGCGTAGCTCCGGAAGTACTCGGTGACAGCCGGTCGTGTCATGTACTGCGGAGTATCCTGGGCTGCGTGGAAGTCGCTGAACGTCATGATGTATTTTGTCGTGTTGGTGATCAGATTATCCCACGCGCATGGCGTGTTGCTTGTCTTCCCGTGCCGGTCACTGGTCCATATCCCTCCTGCAGAAATGAAGCATTAGAAAAAAACAAAATAAAAACAGTTTGTTCAGAAGTGTAAGAATTGCAGCTCAAACTTCAATCTCTGTGCCTTGCTGTTCGGATGTTGCAGAAATGAAATATCAGAAATTAAAAACAGGTTTGTTAGGAAGTATAGAAATTCCAGCTCAAAGACCAATTTATATGACTTGCTGTTCGGATGCTGCAGAAATGAAATATCAGAAAATAAACTACTACTACTACTACTACTACTACTACTACTACTACTACTACTACTACTACTACTACTACTACTAGTGGTAGTATAGTACCACTAGTAGTAGTAGTAGTGGTAGTATAGTACTACTACTACTAGTGGTAGTATAGTACTACCACTACTACTACTACTACTACTACTACTACTACTACTACTACTACTACTACTACTACTACTACTACTACTACTACTACTACTGCTACTGCTACTACTACTACTACTACTACAACTACTACAACATCTACTGCTACTGCTGCTGCTGCTACTGCTACTACTGCTACTACTGCTGCTACTACTACTACTGCTGCTGCTACTACTACTACTGCTGCTCCTGCTGCTACTACTACTACTACTGCTGCTACTACTACTACTGCTGCTGCTGCTGCTACTACTACTGCTGCTGCTGCTGCTACTACTGCTACCACTGCTGCTGCTGCTGCTGCTGCTGCTGCTGCTGCTGCTGCTGCTGCTACTGCTGCTGCTACTGCTACTACTGCTACTACTGCTGCTGCTACTGCTGCTGCTGCTGTTGCTGCTGCTGCTACTACTACTACTGCTGCTGCTGCTGCTGCTACTGCTGCTACTGCTGCTGCTGCTGCTGCTGCTGCTGCTACTGCTGCTGCTGCTACTGCTGCTGCTGGTGCTACTGCTGCTACTGCTACTGCTGCTACTACTGCTGCTACTACTGCTGCTGCTGCTGCTACTACTGCTACTACTGCTGCTGCTGCTACTACTGCTACTACTGCTGCTGCTGCTACTACTGCTACTACTGCTGCTGCTGCTACTACTGCTACTACTGCTGCTGCTGCTACTACTACTACTACTACTACTACTACTACTACTACTACTACTACTACTACTACTACTACTACTACTACTACTACTACTACTACTACTACTACTACTACTACTACTACTACTACTACTACTACTACTACTACCATCACCACCACCATTATCATCTTCGTTTGTTTCTATTATGTTGACAGCTCCTTTACTTACCGAGGTCAGAGTTGAGCTCATAGCAGACTGGATCCAGACCGACGTGCTTACACTCTTTGATGGCTGCCAACCCAGCCACGCCGGCTCCCACCACACAGACTCTGGGACTGGACATTGCAATAGATTCAGGATGAAAACCACAGCACTGGGGCACTTCTGTAAAATTAACGAGGAAACGCCAGTGAGAATATTAAAAAAAGATGTAAGTTTTTCTTATAAAACCTAACCTAGAGAAGAGGCTTAAATTCACTACGTATTTTTACACTAGCGGCTCAAGCCTCAATACTTAGGGTAACATGGGTTTATATGACTGACTTGTAAGTTTACGTCAAAAAAAAAAACAAAAAAAAAAAAACGCAAAAGTTGCAAAAACAATTATCTCGGGTTTCACTGTGATAAGGATATGTAACGCACCTGTTAAACCAGGCTTGTTTTTAAAGGAATGCCAGAACGATAAAGAATAGTTTGTTGTACACTTTAAGGCTGGTTGGACAGTATGCATGTCAGGCTATTAACCTCTGTCTGGAAATGTCGTACAGGGTACTCGTTGGATTTCTCGGGAATCGGTTGTTGAACCGGTTCTGCTGACTCGAACAACCGGATGAGGAATCTCTGTATTGGATGGTTTGTCTGTACAGCACTGGTTATTTATCAACCCAGCAATGGCGGTCAAAACAGATTTTAAACACGAACAAAGACGACAAAAAAAAGTTGAAGACCATTTTGATTTTTGGATACATTTCTTATTGCTTGAAAAATTCAGGATTAAAAAAGAACTTGAGGTTTAGTCCTCTAAAATTTCGTTCCCTTCCAATTGATTAAAAAAAAAATTCTGTCCTAGTCCACCTTAAGTGATGATCCCAATAGCTAAAACGTCTTTAGACCTGTACAATGAATACAATGTTGACCCCCGTGTTTTCTGTAAAACCTCCGTATATCTTGATTCATCAAGTTAATATTAGAGTAAAGCTTGAAAAGAGAGTGAAGTTGATTTGTTTGATCGTCGAAAAAAAAAGCGCTTTCAAGAAATCAAATCGAACATTTTTTTTTATTTTTATCAAATAACAAATCTCTGGTTTGCATTACTTTAAAAGCCAAAGCAAAAAGAAAAAAAGGAAAAAAAGTCAACAACAACAACAACAACAACAACAACAACAACAAACAAACCTGAGGATCAGTAACTGTTAATCCTTGAAAAGCATCAGTCTCTGACACATTCATCTACTCCACAGACTCGACTTTCCTAAAATTCTTTTTTTTTTTTTTTAAATAACCTTTTTTTAAGTGTGCTGTCACGATATTCTCTCTATCTTGAACAATTTCCCTTAATATTTTTTTTTAATTTTCACCTCGTGTCTTCAAATCCAGAAACACATTTTTTTTTTCTGATAGTTTTCCAACATTGCAATCGGTTTTCTTTGTATCCGGATGTATTGTCCGGATATATCCAGGCGTCTAGCCGACCCTGTGACATAATTATAGTTAGAGATCTGTAACTTTAAACAAACCACTCTAGCGTCACAAGCGAAAAGCAGAACCATTGATCAGTTTTCGCATCGCTTACCTTTAAATAACGAACAATGTTCAGTGTGCATATGAATTGATGCGCAATTGTGATGACTCATGTTGCTTTGCGGCTTTTTATTTATTCACTGAGGTGCCTTAGTTAACTGGTAAGATTGTTCCACAAAAGGTTGAATCCGTGGATTCTCCAACCGTTATGTCTTTGTGTGTACGAAACCTATATGGTCTTTGCTGTAACCATGAAAAGATTGACGCAATAGATGTAGATGACTACTACTACTACTACTACTACTACTACTACTACTACTACTACTACTACTACTACTACTACTACTACTACTACTACTACTACTACTACTACTACTACAACAACTACTACTACTACTACTACTACTACTACTACTACTACTACTACTACTACTACTACTACTACTACTACTACTACTACTACTACTACTACTACTACTACTACTACTACTACTACTACTACTACTACTCTGTTTTATTGTAATCACAATACTACTACTATTATTATTATTATTGCTGTTGTTGTTGTTGTTGTTGTTGTTGTTGTTGTTGTTGTTATTGTTATTATTATTACTACTATTACTATTATTATTATTATTTTTTTTTCTTAAAACAAAATCTTCACACCCAATACCACTACCATTACCACCATAACACCACCGCCAGGATAATGCTCCACCACCGCAACCACCGCTTACCACTCACGTCACGGATCACAGCCAGAAAAATGAGGCCAGAAAACGATCCAATACTGTCTGGAACAGTTCAACTGGCGTAACTGCCGATCTGCAATCTTTCCTCTTTTCTGGACTTGGTTTCATCTCGCGCACTCTCTCGCCCAATCGAAATTTGTGAAAATTTTTGCCTTATTAAACTTTTTTTTTTTTAATCATACGTAAGTGGGGAGAACAAACCAAAAACCCGGAATATATGCGCATGTGAGCAAAAAAAAAAAGAAAAGGGGGAAGGGGGGGAGAATATTTGCTCTGCCAAAATATATCAGTGCCCAGGGTCAAGAGAATAGTTCTAGTTTTTGTTTCGTTGCTGATCTCCAAACCCTGAACATCAAAGCATGTCGTACTTTTTTTTTGTTTTGTTTTTCTCTAGGTCAGCCTTGCCATGACCTACATAGATAGACCCATGCAGCGATCGCTGTCGGGGAAGACAAGAATTCAGCTCGATCTATAAATTCAATTCTACGTGAGATTTCTTGAGGGTTCGCCTTGACATGGCACAGCTTTTTTATGATGAATTTTTAAAAAGAAAAAAGTAATTCAATTCAATAATTTAGAAAATGAAATATTATCTTTGGTAAATCGAAATACTTTTTACTCTATTCGTTGAATAATTGGACTAGTTAGCAGCAATCACGCAACAGGCAGTCAAGGTCAGAGGGGAAAAAAACGAACCCTCAGGCGTGTTGACAACGTGAACAAATTCAGTCGTAGATACTAAAAATAGCTATTTCAAGTCACTCAGATACGACAGAATCCATACAAGATAAAACTTTCCATCTGGTTCTACCGCTCTCTCTCTCTCTCTCTCTCTCTCTCTCTCTCTCTCTCTCTGTCTCTTTCACTCTCTTTCTATGTCTCTCTCTCTCTCTCTCTCTCTGTCTCTCTCTGTCTCTCTCTCTGTCTCTGTCTCTGTCTCTCTCTCTCTCTCTCTCTCTCTCTCTCTCTCTCTCGCTCTCTCTTTCTCTCTCTTTCTATGTATCTCTCCCTCTCAGCCTCTCCTTACTCACTTTCAAATCACTTTGTCCTCTGTTTTCTCTTTAGCTGTTCCTCGCGATTTTTTTCATCTTCTTCTGGTTCGTCATATTCCGCACACCCGTGTTCTGTCTGTCTGTCTCTCTATCTGTCTGTCTATCTGTCTGTGTCTCTGTCTGTCTGTCTATCTGCCTGTCTATCTGTCTGTCTGTCTGTCTGTCTGTCTGTCTGTCTGTCTGTCTGTCTGTCTGTCTCTCTTTCTCTTTCTCTCACCCCATCTCTCTCTCCCTCTCCCCCCTTTTTTTTCCTTGCGTCTCTTCCCTCAATTTCAATACATTTTTTGTCTATGGTATATCAGTTCCTCTTTCTCTCTAACTGAGGATTGATATGTATTTCTCCTCTTTCTATGTCTCCTTCTTCCACGTTCTCTCTGCCTCAATCTCTCTATCTCCCTCTCTTCTTTTTTTCTCAGTTTATCTCTCTCTCACTCTCTCTCACATTCTCTCTCTTTTCTGCGCTCTTCTCATACTTTCAATTAATTCTTTTTTCTTTATGTTTGCATCTATCTCAGTACATTACTTACTATTTCTATCTAACTTTATGTTCCTATTTCTTCTTCTCTTACTGGACTAGTTCTTTCTCTTCCACTCTCTCTCTCCATCTCTCTCTCTCTCTCTCTCTCTCTCTCTCTCTCTCTCTCTCTATTTATCTCTCACTCACTATCGCTTGGTCTCGCTCGCTTAACCCTAATATAGAACCGACTTCTGACAGTCTGCAAGATTTTTTTTTTTTTGCTGATCTGTAGCGAGGAGTCAATCTTCCTTCAAAATCAGCAAATGCAATGATTTGATGGCAGTTTCGATAACTTTGATCTTATCAATATTTACCCAGTACTGCGGCAACAGAAATGACCGGCCCCTACAGCGCAATCACCACACACACACACACACACTAACACTCACTCTTATTTAACTGCTATTTAATACTACTACTACTACTACTACTACTACTACTACTACTACTACTACTACTACTACTACTACTACTACTACTACTACTACTACTACTACTACTACTACTACTACTACTACTACTACTACTACTACTACTACTACTACTACTACTACTACTACTACTACTACTACTACTACTACTACTACTACTACTACTACTACTACTACTACTACTACTACTACTACTACTACTACTACTACTACTACTACTACTACTACTACTACTACTACTACTACTACTACTACTACTACTACTACTACTACTACTACTACTACTACTACTACTACTACTACTACTACTACTACTACTACTACTACTACTACAGAAAATGAATGCAATTCTTTATGGTCTATAATAGGGTATGGAAATTCACCCGATTATGAAATTTAAAGAAATTCCCATAACGTTATAACAGTCGAAAGTATAAACACTTACCCTCAGTTTATATTGCCAGATATTTTTAGGCAAATAAATTATTTCGCAACTTCTGAGTCACACATGAACATCCGAAGCTCTAGATTTACAACGTAGATCTAAATCTAGAACAATATCAATAATTCTATAATTCTATCGATACTGGAACAACCCAAGGCGTGGCATCGATGTATCTCTTGGCAGTGACTGAAACACAGAACAGACAGCAAGGAATGTCGAGGCAGACCTCAGGAACTCGTGGTGTTACAGATGTCTAGTCAAGAGCAGACGATATTACGCCCTTGTGTCTCGTCTAGTCGTCTGAGAAAGGTTACAGCTGATTCAAGCGATGACTCCATGGAAGCCGCCGATCCCCCAGCCCCCCTCCCTCCCCACACACACACCATTATCTCTCACTCTTTCACACACACACACAAACCAGACAGGGGTGAGCGTGTTCGTGACTGACGTTGGTAGCAGAAGACAACCTCACGTCTGCCGGTCTGTGTATGGCCTAGGTCTTGTTGTTTCAGATTCGATTCTTCAACAAGCCATAACCAAAAAGGGAAAGAAAAATAAAAGTAAAGAACTCGGATTGACATGAATGTTACGTCTGTAAAATTGCTGACTAACCCTGCTACGTCGATATTTTTAAAAGGTCTTTATAAATTTAAAGAAATAATAATAATAATGATAATAATAATAATAATAATAATAATAATAATAATAATAATAATAATAATAATAATAATAATAATAATAATAATAATAATAATAATAATAATAATAATAATAATAATAATAATAATAATAATAATAATAATAATAATTATTATTATTATTATTATAATTATGATAAAAGAAACGAATACACACAAGCACTGGGGCAGGTAACATGCTGTGTATCGATTTTGGCTTTTACACAACATGGGAATTAAATCGATTGGTTACGACTCTGTGTCTGTGTCTGCACGCGAGAGTTGCTTTGTCTGTTTCTGGGGATGTTTTCAGAGCAATGCTCTAATTTCATTATTTCGTTTTTCAGAGTTTGATTTGGTTGGACAGAATACGGAGGAAATCCGCGTAGTATGTAGGATTTAACTTGTCAGTGTAGTCAGTTGGAGACTACTTTCGACACGGGGTGTGGCAGAGAGAAGAGATGGACAAGAGAGAAACAGAGAGAGAGAGAGAGAGAGAGAGAGAGAGAGAGAGAGAGAGAGAGAGAGAGAGGACGAGGGAGAAAAGAGTGGAAGAACGAGACAGAGTCAGAGGGGGAGAGAGAGAGAGAAAAAAAAGAGAGAGAGAGAGAGAGAGAGAGAGAGAGAGAGAGAGAGAGAGAGAGGTTAAATCTTAGCGAGATAATCTAATGAAACCATTTAACCCTAAAGTAAACAGATGAACGCAATCCACCACAGTGCAAAATACTCAGGGATTAAAACCATATCGGAGTACCAATGAAAAAAAAAATTAAAGAAAGAAAAAAAGTATAGTGAATTGGAACAGGAGTAACATATCACACCGTTATCACCTTAGGAAATTTAAAAAAAAAAGAGTTTCCTTTTAAAAAAATGTTTCTTAAATTTACAAATTCAAGAATACCTGTAGAAGACGGATGAAGTTGATAATTATGATAATCAAAACAAAGACTTAACTTTTCCCCTCAATCATATTTTGTAAGCCATATTATTCTCAACATGTTAATTTTTTCTTTTTTTTTAATGAAAAAGTTTTTTTTTTTAAATGCTGTTTAGACACTTATTCCATATTAATTTTTATCAGGACAGATCCATCGATTCTGCCACTTCTAACATGCACCAAAGGGCGTTGTGAGATCATCATGGGAGGTAAGTCTGAATTCTTGAGTTTGATTTTTAAAATTTTTTTTTGTTTGGTTTGCTTCCCCTCGATACGGCAAAGGCGTTATTTATTTTATTGTTATGTTAATTTATTTTTTTTTCAGTTTAAAAGTAAAAAGTAAATTTTTTAATTTATCTATTGACGGTGAGAAAAAGGGGGGGAAGGAGGGGGTTCGTTGCAGATAATGTCTTTGTTGCTAACGTCGCTATTCAGGTTGGGAATAGATTCACCAGTGCTTATTAGTGACGGGGATATAATTATATATATGCATGTATATATTATATATATATATATATATATATATATATATATTATGTTTTTTTGAGTTGAAGTAATTAATATTATGAGATGTCAAAATTGCACAGTTGTTGGACTCGAAGAAAAAGCCAGCGAAAGAAAGAGGGAGAGAAGGGGAACTAAATATGTGGGGCAAACGTTATTTGTTTAATGTGATAAAGATTTTAGCACCACTACTTCCATTTAAGTTTGGTAGGGCAGTAAGCAAAGAGACAGAAGCCCTGAGATCACCGCTGGTGGTGGGATGGGCTAGTAAAGTTATTCTTTCAATCGATGAATTCAACAAGCAAGAGCTACCACCGTGTTTTTTTCCGGTTTTTTTTTTCAGCTTACAAGGACAATTGTTCGTTTCTGGCTTAAATAATTATGATTTATTTATCTGAAAAATTTCGCACCAGTAATTAAATTGAAGGAATATCAAGGACCTCTTTATTCATCCAAAAAAAAAAAAATTCTTTTTGCTACCCACTTCACCTTACTTATCTTATGGTGCGGCATTTCTGCGACCTGCACTCTGACCTCTCGTGAACTATTTGTTGATATGTCTGGTATGACATTCCCTGTTTGTCTGCCTACCATCTTAGGTGCATGCTCCTTGTTGATCAGGTCGAAAGTCAGCTCTCTCTCTCTCTCTCTCTCTCTCTCTCTCTCTCTCTCTCTCTCTCTCTCTCTCTCTCTCTCTCTCTCTCTCTCTCTCTCTCTCTCTCTCTCTCTCTCTCTCTCTCTGTCTAGTGGCTACGAGAAGAACAATAATTGATTGACGGATTTCCCTTACTTTGTGCCAGTAACGGAGTTAATGGTTATCAGACGACAACTGTTTACAGTTATTGATGGCGTGTGTTTATGTGACTCAATCGATTCCCCGTAAAGCTGGCTCAGAGCGATATTGTCGTTTCTCCAAAACGAAGAAGTTGTAGTTACGGCCATATCGCAATGGCCCAGCGAATTATGCATGAGTTTCAACAATATGAACAACAATTATAACGAAAAAACAAACAAACAAACAAACAAACAAAGAAACAAACAAAAAACCTCAATTAGTACAATGTAGGCAATAATTATAATGTCATAAATTGAAATTAATATGAGAAAGTTATTATAACAAGATTTATGAATCCCCACAGCAGTCAGCATTGCTGTCTGATAGACATTGCCATTTGTTTTTCATTACATTTTGTACACACTACAACTCCCACAGCCTTAGGCCTCAAGCTCATAGAGACATTTCTTTTTATATTCTATGTGCGTACTGGCATCAAGATTTGCGCTGTCCGCATTTTTTAACGCCCCTACCTTTTTTTTTTTTTTTTGTCAAGATCCTTAGAAAATTGCGTTTTGCACTAAATAAATTCGGCATTACATCCACACAAATTAGGTAAACCCTATAATACGTAATTAATTTTAACGAGTGAATAATTATGATCCTTCACATGCCGTGGGATGATTAAAAACTAGGAAGATTAGGAGCATAAAGCATTTGCACATTGAGGAGTGAGAAAATGATTGTATAAATCATTTATGACCCAAGTAATGCTCTTCACAAAATTTACACAACTGGATAAGTTATGGCGTTACTAATGCAAAATTGCAATTTATTGTACATATTTCACTCTCTCTCTATACCCGAGCGACCTGATTTCTATCTTTTTTTTTCCACTTTATTTCCCTAATACGCTCGCTCTCTCTGTCTGTCTTTCTGTCTCTCCCATTTCTCTCTCCCTGCCCCCCCCCCTTTTCACTCACTCTCTCTCTCTCTCTCTCTCTCTCTCTCTATATATATATATATATATATATATATATATATATATTTCTGTATAATTATATACGTATTTATAAGTTATGGATACAAGAGAAAGTTGAAGTGAATTCATAAAGTGGAATGGGAATGGTGATGGACAATGGGGATTTAAAAAAGCTTTCGACAGAAGGTGAGGGAAAAAAAGAGGAATAGCAGAGAGGAAAATCCTGTTAAATGCTTCTGATATAAAAAGAGGAAAAGCATTTGGAAAAGATCGAGGGAATGAAGTAAAAGACGAATAAGGAACTATGCGGAGAGGAATGATTTTGTCAGTTGAGTAGACATGGAGGTTATAGATGTAGGACGTAGGAGGGAGAGGAAAAAGGGAGGGGGTGGGAAGAGCGTGATCTTGATGGTCCCATATAAAGATTTACTATTCTTATGTATAAAGGTCGTCTTTACACAAATGTCTTTTCTCGAACTGCTTTAGTTTTTTTCCCCTTTTTCTTCTTCTCCTCTTTCAATAATGGTGATGTAGAACATATATTAGTGAAAAAGAGAGTAAATGGGCTTGGCAATGTGATAAATAAAGAATTTGAATTTTCAGTTTCTCTTAAGACTAAAAACCTTGTCTTTTTGAGGCTTCATAAAAGATTTATGGTTGGAAAACGAATCTAAAAGTCACAACGTAAAGTTGAAACAGGGAGCAAACACTTTCTTTAAATTTGTGTTAACTCCTGAAAACTTTGCAGACAGACAGAAATAGATATTTCGTTGGAAAAGATGAATAAAACAACTTTTCTCACTTGCTAATATCCTGGCGAGGGTGGGAGACTGCCTGACTTGTACTCAGTAGTTCGTTCATGTTGTAAACATGTTCACTGATGTAAACACAATGGCGACAGCAAACGTTAAAGAGGGTGAAATTTTTTGTTATGAAGAAATCGTGAGTAAATGTCACAAAACCATTTTTTTAATTGAGGTAAACAAAATGGCTTTCCAATTTTGTCAAATTTTACAGCTCTAACCAAGTTAATTAATTAAATTAATTAGTACAATGCATCACTATGCACACTAAGTAAACTGCATTAAATTGGATTTCCCAATAGGTTACTATATAAAGCCCTCCAATTGTTATTAGGTTGTAAGCTTGGCTAGGTAACGAACCAAGAACTGGCTCTAATCCCTAACGGTGTTAAGACCCGTAAAACGGTCAAGGTCCACACGCTATGACGGCGCGCGCCAGTCGTCATGTATGCCTTGGGTCTGGTGTGGCTCCTCCCATAATACACTCGTTATACATTGGAGAATAGATGCTGGGAGGGAAGTTTTGTCGGACGGGTGTGTGAGAACCACAACCTCCTCAGAGGTACCGGCGACTAGGGTACTTCGTCAATGTGGTGTTGGATGAGTAGGCGATACCGAGAGTGCCTATATGGCGGAGGATCGTGGCTGAAAACCTTCACCCCCTTTTGTTTTTTTTTTGCTTTTTTCAAATCTGTCATGTAAAAATGAGTGGAAAAAAATAATGACAATGTTCGTTTTGCCCGGTATCTAAGTACCAATTTAGCTAACAAAGTAGATGCTTGTGGAAAAAAAAACAGGAAAAAAAGAGGAACACATTAACAGCTTTTTAGCTGAGCTTCAAACACAGACCAACTGAGACAATCTGATACGGTTGAAGTTTATCTTGTTATTAAACCCTGAAAGCGACGCGTATTTCAAATATATTTGTTTTAATATTGAGGCGATGGAAAAGTGTTCAGTGTTACAAGGAGAAAATAATCGATTTTCAATGTATATAATTTCTTGTTTGTTTTTTTTTTCCTTTCAGCTGAATACAGCGTCTATATTAACGATTCTCATTCATCATTTATGTACCCATTATATTCTTTATCTATTGCAAGACTGTTTGGCTTTACCAGCTTTTGTTACTACTATCTCTACAACTTATACATGTACTGTCATCACCACTCTTAATGCACTTCGATCAGTGTTTGTCGTTTATAGGCACAGAGAGGGAGTGAGAGAGAGAGAGAGAGAGAGAGAGAGAGAGAGAGAGAGAGAGAGAGAGAGAGAGAGAAAGAGAGAGGTAGACCATTAACTTAGTTAATAAAAAAAAAAGTGAACACCCGAGGTTTGAGAGAGCTGAAGATAGAGAAAGAGGGGGAAAGAGAGCGAGAGAGTGAGAGAGAGAGAGACGTAGAGATAAAGATAAAGAGAGAGAACGAAAAATAAATAGTAAAACAGAGATATAACAAGAATGACATCTCTTTAAAGTGTACATATCTCCTGAAACAGTTTACTTTTTTACAAAAATCTGTGATAACTTCAAGGTGGAATATACAAAGATTATACATCGATTTTACACTTTATTTAAAACTTGTTTATTCATAAAAGTCCTTATACCTCATTTCCCGCCTCACCTCCTCCCCTTCGCCAGTTTCCCCCCCCCCCTTTTTTTTTCTTTCCATCCCCCTCCGTCCCCAATTTCTTTCACCACTTCCACGTCTACTCAACTGCCTCTCTAAACATCTTAACGTAAAAAAGCAGCCCAACTCACCACACACAATCACAGGGACATGCTAACCTCAACTAACCCCTTACCGTCACGCTGTATGCCACTACCACCATCGGTCAGTACACTGGACCCTGCAACTACAGCTAGAATAGAAACAAGTTGCACCCTCCCCGCCCCACAACCAATCATTTGTCCAGCTTAGGCTACTTTATGCATAACTTTTGTTACTCGCCCTCTATTTCTCATTTCGGTACTAAGAAACCAAAATAAAAGGCGAAACGTTTATATTTTAATTCTATAGTTGTATTGTTTCCTTTTTTTTTGTCCTGTTGTGACACCGTTGTGTGCCTGTTTCTTTTTAGAGCCTGTATTATACTATTTAGACACACAGGCAGCCTTTTTGGATTCTTTAAAATTACCAAGTTCTCCTTCAAGTGTGGTGTTTTGTTTTTCTATTTGGATTCTCTCTCTCTCTCTCAGTCTCTTTCTCTGTCTGTCTGTCTGTCTATCTGTTTGTCTCTCTCTCTCTCTCTCTCTCTCTCTCTCTCTCTCTCTCTTTCTCTCTTATTTCTATCACTCAAACACGGCCTACCTCTCTGTTTCTCTGTCTCTGTCTCTCTTTCTCTCTCTCTTATTTGCATCACTCAAGCAGTTCTTACCCCAAGGTTGACATATACCATGATTAATTCTTTGTGTATCAATTATCTGTCTCTCTCACGCTCTTTTCTCTCTTATGTCTGTCTGTCTGTCTCTCTCTCTCTCTATCTATCTATCAATCTGACTATCGATCTATCTCTTTAGTTTTTTCTCCATTTAACTCATATAACTATAGCAAGGTATATCTCGTGAATTTCGCATAACATGTGTGACTGTGTTACAGTCTACCTGGGCTTCCCTCTTGGAAGGGAGTTAAATTTATAAAGAGGATAGACGGAGCGGTGGAAATAGAGAGAAAGAGGGAGAACGAGGTACAAACAGTAGAGATCGACTAAGGTAGGCATACACAAGAATTACTAGCACCAGCTGCGAGAGTAAACTGTCTAATCACCGTAACAGGGTGCAGTACTAGGAACAACACAGCAATAGCGGAAGTTATAACTAAAAGAACAGTAATAACATCAACAACAACAGCATAGCAATGCCCTTAGGTTGGAGGTGGATGGTCCATCACAAGATTGGGAATCTGTGGAGTTTCATTCCTAAAGTCATCTTAACGGAGGGTTTACAACTCAGAACAAACAGCCAACATAATTATAAAGGCTATAGCAAATTATTTTTTTAATTAGTTGTGGAAAAAAAATGGAAAACAATACAGACAAACAGTAAAAATTACGAAGGAGAAAAGCTAACAATGGGATTTTAAAAATACTGATCAACCGGATCAGATAAAACAGAAATTAAAACGGCACCGGAAAAACATCAACAGCAAAATCAACAATAATGACCACAGCAACAAGAACAAAATAAAAACCAACGACAAATGAATCTCGAACCCTTTAATGTTTCGCATCCATTTGCCCATTTCTCCTCTCTTTCGATAGAAGTTAGAAAACCACAGAAATACAGACACATCAGCAGAGAACAGTGGTTTAACAAAATGGAGGACCAGTCATAGGCATAGACAGAGCGTGTACATTGACGCGTGTTTATTAAAGAATTAGAGATAGAATAAACTTGTAACAAAAGGAAATATATATAATTTATAAAGATTTATAAAGAGGTCAGATTCATGAACAGAAAGAGAGAGAGAGAGAGAGAGAGAGAGAGAGAGAGAGAGAGAGAGAGACAGACAGACAGACAGACAGACAGACAGACAGACAGACAGACAGACAGACAGACAGACAGACAGACGGACAGGCAGACAGACAGACAGGCACAAAGAGAGAGACACACACACACAGAGACAGAGAAAGCGAATGGGACTGAAGTAGAGAGAATATCAAAAAGATGAAACAGGAGACAGAAGGAGAGATAGTGTGGAAGATGAAAAATCAGAAATAGTGGAAAGAAAGAGCGACACATAGTTAGAAAGTAAGAAAGACTAATAAACTGCCATGGACACAACTAATTAAAATAAAAAAAAAATCGAAAATGACAAGATAGAGGCACAGAAAAGAGAGATAGACATAGAGATAGGTAGACGGATATAGAGATAGACACAGAGAGAGAGAGAAAGAGAGAGAGAGAGAGAGAGAGAGAGAGAGAGAGACAGACAGACAGACAGAGAGACAGAGAGAGATAGATAGATAGAGAGATTTTTTAAAAGTAAAAACCGGCAAAAATGGGAGAAATAACGAACACAGTTACAGAAGGAGACTGATTAATAGGCTGATTTAGAAACGGACGTAAAGAAAAAAAAATATTAATGAATAAAAGAAGAGGCGCTTAGATGATAGAAATTGTGTAAGAGAGAGAGAGAGAGAGAGAGAGAGAGAGAGAGAGAAAGAGAGAGATAGAGCGAAAGAGTGAGGGTAAAAGAGAGAGAGAGAGAGAGAGAGAGAGAGAGAGAGAGAGAGAGAGAAAGACTGAGAGGGCGTGGAAAGGCAATTACCCGGGAAGAAAGAGCCGCGAAGAAAAGAAAGAGTAAAGAGCGACGGAGCAGGAGAGAGAGAGAGAGAGAGGGGGGGGGGAGAGAGTGGGAGAGAGAGACAGAAAGGGACAGAAAGACAACAGAGAGAGCGAGTGCATTAGGGAAATAAAGTGAGAAAAAAAGAAAGAAATACGGTCACTCGGGTATAGAGAAAGATTGAAATATGTACAGAGAAAATAAAAGATAATGAGAGAGAGAGAGAGAGAGAGAGAGAGAGAGAGAGAGAGAGAGAGAGAGAGAGAGAAAGAGAGACTGAGAGAGAGAAGGCAGGTGGAAGTGAAGTAGGCAGAGGGCTAAAAAAGTGAAACAGAGGGAGACAGAAGAAGGGATAGTGTGGAAGATGAAGAATCAGAAAGAGAAGAAAGAAATAGCGACACAGAGTAATTTAGAAAGAAAGGAAGACTATTGAACTGCTATGGATATTATCCAATGAAAATAAACCAAAAAAATTCGAAAATACAGGATAGACGCAAAGAAGAAGAGATAGATATAGAGATAGGTACACGGATAGAGATATTGACAGAAAGAGAGATAGAGAGAGAGATAGAGAGAGCGTGGAAGGGAAATAACCCGGAAAAAGGAAGAATCGCATAAGCACGCACGAGGCAGTGAAGGTCAAAGGAAAAAAATAAACAAACCCATAGGCGTGTTGGCAAACTGAACAAACTCACCCCTAGATAGAAAGGGCAGCTATTTCAAGTTAATCAGTTATGGTATAGACTTACGTATCATACACGGTTTTAACTATTTTTTTCTGAAAATTGAAAGATTCATCCCACTATGTATCATCACATTTGAATATTTTTTTAATTATTAAATATAAGCTAAGAAGTGCAGTTTGTAGTTAAATTTCACGGCTTTCGACCTTTTTAAAAAGAACTTGACAAATACATCTATGAGAAAATGCACAGCAGTTAAACCGCAAGAAGAAAGTGTCTCACTGTTTACTTATATGAAACAGGAGAGCTTGAACTTTGCCTGCAACTTCTCCAGGAACTGGCTTCAAGCCCTAACGGTGTCAAGGCCCGTAAAACGGTCAAGGTCCACGTACTATGACGGCCCGCGCCTGTCGTCATTTATGCTTTGGGTCTGATGTGGCTCCTCCCATAAAACACCGGGATGCGCACTTGTGTGCATCACTTTGGTGCTTGGATGCTGGCAGGGAAGCTTTGTCGTGGGCTGTGTGATAAGCACAACCTGCTCAGAGGTACCGGCGACTTGGGTACTTCGTCGATGTGGTGTCGGTGGGCCGGCTATCCTGAGAGTGCCTATATGGCGGAGGTTCAGAGCTGAAACCCTTCACCCCCTGCAATCTTTTGACATATCTCCCTTAATCGGGGGTTGAATATCTTCCTTTATAGGGAGATTTTTGGGTGTTTTTTTTGCTTTGAAAGTTGCATTATCGATTAAATATGCAACACCTTTTTATTTGTTATCTTTCACGGATGAGAAATTTCACATACTTTTCCTTTACTTCACTAACGTACTGTCCACTTCTGACTGGCACGTCAAATATCAGCTTAGGAGTACTAAAATCGTGATAGACTCTGCCTCGATGAGACTGTAAGTAAATAGCCACACGTGCAAAGAAACATTTAATAATAAACTGATATAGATGGAGACATAAAGGTAAAATAAATGTATTAAAAGTATAGGAAGAGGGGCAAAGAAGAAAGAGATAGCGAAGAAAAGATAGAACGAGTGTGGAAAAGAAATAAAATTAAAGGGTACAAAGAAAGTGAGACATACAGTTAGAGGGAAAAGTAATGTAATGACAAAGACACACGCGAAAGAAAAAGAAATATTTATCTAAGTGGGCGTCGAGACGCAAAGGAAAGAAAAAAAATAGTTATCTTAAGTGGGGGGAAAGACATGAGAGAGAGAGAGAGAGAGAGAGAGAGAGAGAGAGAGAGAGAGAGAGAGAGAGAGAGAGAGAGAGAGAGAGATTGAGAGAAAAAAGGAGGGGGGGGGAGGGAGAGAGAAATCGGAAGACGAAGAACTAGAAATACAATAAAGAAAGTGTCCCACACAGTTGTATATGAATAGTGAGTTATAAACATAGACAGATACGGAAAGATAGAACACTGTATTGAAAGTGAGAGAATAGATGTGAAGAAAAAGATTGTGAGATAGAGAAACTAAGAGTGCGGGAGAGATAGACACAAAGAGAGAAAGAAAGAGAGAGAGTAAGAGAGATAGAGTTAGAGAGAGAGAGAGAGAGAGAGAGAGAGAGAGCTATTGTGAAAGAGGAGACCCAGGAAGAATAGAAAGAAATAGCCTCACGAATTAATCACTCAGTAAGGGCATGAACTCAGCTAAATACGTGTAGGCCTTACATTTAGAAGAAAGTAACTGTTGAAATGCAAAATTAACGACAATTCATGTATAAAAATTATGAGAAGTAAAAACATACAAAATGCGACTTTTTCGTAGGCCTGTGTCGTAAATTGTATTATTTTTTATATGAAGTCGATAAATGCACATAA
>JAWDGP010002014.1:25000-80000 GCA_033675545.1 Elysia crispata
AAACCTTCACCCCCTTTTGTTTTTTTTTCTTTTTTTCAAATCATGTAGAAATGAAAATAACAATAGCAATGTTCGTTTAGGGCCTGGTATCTAAATAGAGATCTGCATTGACGTACCATTTTAGCTAACAAAGTAGATGCTTGGGGGAAAAAAAAACATGAGAAAAGGAGGAAAACACTTAACAGGTTTTTAAACACAGACCAACTGAGACAATCTGATACGGTTGAAGTTTATCTTGTTATTAAATTCTGAAAGCGACGCATATTTCAAATATATTTCTTTTAATATAGAGGCGATGAAAATGTGTTCAGTGTTACAAGGAGAAAATAATCGATTTTCAATGTATATAATTTCTTGTTGTTTTTTTCGTTTCAGCTGAATACAGCGTCTATATTAACGATTCTCATTCATCATTTATCTACCCATTATATCCTTTATCTATTGCAAGACTGTTTGGCTTTACCAGCTTTTGTTACTACTATCTCTACAACTTATACATGTACTGTCATCACCACTCTTAATGCACTTCGATCAGTGTTTGTCGTTTATAGGCACAGAGAGGGAGTGAGAGAGAGAGAGAGAGAGAGAGAGAGAGAGAGAGAGAGAGAGAGAGAGAGAGAGAGAGAGAGAGAGAAAGAGACCATTAACCTAGTTAATAAAAAAAAGTGAACACCCGAGGTTTGAGAGAGCTGAAGATAGAGAGAGAGGGGGAAAGAGAGCGAGATAGTGAGAGAGAGAGACATAGAGATAAAGATAAAGAGAGAGAGTGAAAAATAAATAGTAAAACAAAGATATAACAAGAATGACATCTCTTTAAAGTGTACATATCTCCTGAAACAGTTTACTTTTTTACAAAAATCTGTGATAACTTCAAGGTGGAATATACAAAGATTATACATCGATTTTAAACTTTATTTAAAACTTGTTTATTCATAAAAGTCCTTATACCTCATTTCCCGCCTCACCTCCTCCCCTTCGCCAGTTCCCCGCTCACCCCTCCCCTCTTCCTTTCTACCCCCTCCGTCCCCAATTTCTTACACCACTTCCACGTCTACTCAACTGCCTCTCTAAACATCTTAACGTAAAAAAGCAGCCCAACTCACCACACACAATCACAGGGACATGCTAACCTCAACTAACCCCTTACCGTCACGCTGTATGCCACTACCACCATCGGTCAGTACACTGGACCCTGCAGCTACGGCTAGAATAGAAACAAGTTGCACCCTCCCCGCTCCACAACCAATCATTTGTCCAGCTCAGGCTACTTTATGTATAATTTTTGTTACTCGCCCTCTATTTTTCATTTCGGTATTAAGAAACCAAAATAAAAGGCGAAACGTTTATATTTTAATTCTATAGTTGTATTGTTTCCTTTTTTTTTTTCCTGTTGTGACACCGTTGTGTGCCTGTTTCTTTTTAGACCCTGTATTATACTATTTAGACACAGAGGCAGCCTTTTTGGATTCTTTAAAATTACCAAGTTCTCCTTCAAGTGTGGTGTTTTGTTTTTCTATTTGGATTCTCTCTCTCTCTCAGTCTCTTTCTCTGTCTGTCTATCTGTTTCTCTCTCTCTCTCTCTCTCTCTCTCTCTCTCTCTCTCTCTCTCTCTCTCTTTCTCTCTTATTTCTATCACTCAAACACGGCCTACCTCTCTGTTGCTCTGTCTCTGTCTCTCTTTCTCTCTCTCTTATTTGCATCACTCAAGCAGTTCTTACCCCAAGGTTGACATATACCATGATTAATTATTTGTGTATCAATTATCTGTCTCTCTCACGCTCTTTTCTCTCTTATGTCTGTCTGTCTGTCTGTCTGTCTGTCTCTCTCTCTCTCTCTCTCTCTCTCTCTCTCTCTCTCTCTCTATCTATCTATCAATCTGACTATCGATCTATCTCTTTAGTTTTTTCTCCATTTAACTCATATAACTATAGCAAGGTATATCTCGTGAATTTCGCATAACATGTGTGACTGTGTTACAGTCTACCTGGGCTTCCCTCTTGGAAGGGAGTTAAATTTATAAAGAGGATAGACGGAGCGGTGGAAATAGAGAGAAAGAGGTACAAACAGTAGAGATCGACTAAGGTAGGCATACACAAGAATTACTAGCAGCAGCTGCGAGAGTAAACTGTCTAATCACCGTAACAGGGTGCAGTACTAGGAACAACACAGCAATAGCGAAAGTTATAACTAAAACAACATCAACAACAACAGCAATGCCCTTAGGTTGGAGGTGGATGGTCCATCACAAGATTGGGAATCTGTGGAGTTTCATTCCTAAAGTCATCTTAAAAGTGTCCATGTCCACGCCCTGTCTGGCAGCTATGCTATGGCCGATATGTTTTTCAATCTCTATTATTCTGTCTCTAATTTCTTTCTTTTCAACATATGGATGCTTCCGAAAGAATCAGAAAAAATGTTGGTCCATGAAAGGGGTGTCAATAACCGTAAGAAATTAATACTTATATACCTCTTTTCCTCACTACAACGCTAGTGGCTCAATTTGTGTACATAATACGAATCTCTTTGCTCGAACAGTTTATTGTCTTTGTATAGTAAAATGATTCAGATCTCTCTCTCTCTCTCTCTCTCTCTCTCTCTCTCTCTCTCTCTCTCTCTCTCTCTCTCTCTCTCTCTCTCTCCTTTGCTTCACTTCCCTCAATTTTCATATTTGTTACATCTTTTTGTCTGCGTTTATGACAATAATATTATATTACAGTCTGTGTGTTTGGAGAGTAATAGAAAATTATGTGAATTTTCTCTTACGTGGAAGATCACAAATAAAAAGGAGGGTTTTGCATATTCCACCTCAAAGTTATCACAGATTTTTGTAAAAAAAAAAGTAAAGTGTTTCAGGAGATATGTATACTTCCTTTGTATTTGTGTGAAGGTCAACTCGCGAAGTGAGAAAAGTTGTTTTATTCACCTTTTCCAACGAAATATCTAGTTCTGTCTGTTTGCAAACGTTTTCGCGAGTTGAAGTTGTTCTCTGTTTCAACTTAACGTTGCCATTATCAGATTCTCTTTCCAACCATTAAGTCTTTTTTTAAGACACGTTTTGTTTAGTCTCAAGATGGGTCCATCAGGATTACGTCCCGCCCCCCCCCACTTTTCCTGCGTTATACTCCTGTAACCTCCATGTCTACTCAACTGCCAATCATTCCTCTCCGCATAGTTCCTTAATCGTCTTTTACTTCATTCCCTCGATCTTCTCCAAATTTACCTCTTTTTATATCAGAAGCCAATAACAACATTTTCCTCTCTGCTATTCCTCTTGCTTCTTCAACCTTTCATCGAAAGCTTCTTTAAATTCCTATTGCCCATCACCATTCCCATTCCATTGTATGAATTCACCTCAACTTTATCTTGAATATATAATTTATATATATATATATATATATATACACATACACACACACCATTCGATGTATATACCTGTCTAAAAAACTCTTTATAGGTCTGTCTATACATCTATTTATATCACCTTCCCCTCTCCGTCTTCCTCTCTATCTGGATTTGGCTATGTTTCTTTATAACTCAATCTTTCTCTATACCTGTGCGTCCTTATTTCTTTCTTCTTTTTTTTTTCACTTTATTTCCCTTTAACGCTTGCTCTCTCTCTCTCTCTCTCTCTCTCTCTCTCTCTCTCTCTCTCTCTCTCTCTCTCCGTTTCTCTATCCATCTATCTCTCTTTTCTTTGCCTCTTTCTCTCTCTCTCTCTCTCTCTCTCTCTCTCTCTCTCTCTCTCTCTCCGTTTCTCTATCCATCTATCTCTCTTTTCTTTGCCTCTTTCTCTCTCTGCTTTTCTCTCTCTCTCTCTCTCTCTCTCTCTCTCTCTCTCTCTCTCATTCTGTCTATTTTTCGCCTATTATCTCATTTACAACTAGTCTTTAATATCTCTCTGCCCGTTTCTAAATAAGTATACTCAGTTTTCCTCTGTTTCATCTCGATGACTGTGTCTCTAATTGTTGTCTTTGTAACGTGTGGGTTCTTCCGAAAAAAATGAGAAAAATAAAGGTCCATTACAGGCGCATCAATGACCCTAAGAAATGAATACTTATATACCTTTTTCCCACTACCACCCCAGTGGCTACAACTGGCGCACATAATAACAAATAACTTTGCTCGGACAGTCTATAGGCTTTTGTACAGTAAAATGATTTATATTCAATGTTTCGCTATATGTCTCGTTCATAGTCTTTAACTCTCTCTCTCTCTCTCTCTCTCTCTCTCTCTCTCTCTCTCTCTCTCTCTCTCTCTCTCTTCTCTCTTTCTCTCTCTCTCTCTTCTCTCTTTCGCTCTCTCTCTCTCTCTCTCTCTCTCTCTCTCTCTCTTCTCTCTTTCGCTCTCTCTCTCTCTCTCTCTCTCTCTCTCTCTCTCTCTCTCTCTCTCTCTTCTCTCTTTCGCTCTCTCTCTCTCTTCTCTCTTTCGCTCTCTCTCTCTCTCTTCTCTCTTTCGCTCTCTCTCTCTCTTCTCTCTTTCGCTCTCTCTCTCTCTCTCTCTCTCTCTCTCTCTCTTTCTCTCTCTCTTTCTTTTCTTCGTGTCTCTCCCTTCACTTAAGATAACCATTTATTTTTCCTTTCTTTGCGTCTCATCGCCCCACTTAAGATAAATATTTCTTTTTCAGTCTATGTCAATACATTACTTTTCTCTCTAACTTCCTTGGTTTTCGTTAATTTTTTTTCTTTTCCACACTCATTCTACCTCTTTCTCGCTATCTCTTTCTTCTTTGCCTCTCTTCTCATACTTTTGATAAATTAACTTTGCCTTTTTGTCTCTTTCTATATCAGTTTATTACGAAATATTTTTCCTTATGTATCGCTATTTACTTACAGTCTCATCGAGGCAGAGTTTATCACGATTTTAGTATTGAAAAGCACATTTGAGGTGCCAATTACCAGTGGACGGCGTTTGTGGAGTAATAGAAAATTATGTTAAATTTCTCTCACGTGAAAATTGACAAATAAAAAGAATGGTGTTGCATAATTCATGGATAATGCCCCTTCTAAGTTAAAAAACAAACAAGCAAAAATACATCTCCTCTTAAGGCAGATATTCAACTTCCCACAAAGGAAGAAATGTCATTAGATTGCAGGGGGTGAAGGGTTTCAGCTCTGAACCTCCGCCATATAGACACTCTCAGGATAGCCGGCCCACCGACACCACATCGACGAAGTACCCAAGTCGCCGGTACCTCTGAGCAGGTCGTGCTTATCACACAACCCACGACAAAACTTCCCTGCCAGCATCCAAGCACCAAAGTGATGCACACAAGTGCGCATCCCGGTGTTTAATGGGAGGAGCCACACCAGACCCAAAGCATAAATTTAATGACGACAGGCGCGGGCCGTCATAGTATGTGGACCTTGACCGTTTTACGGGCCTTAACACCGTTAGGGCTTGAAGCCAGTTCCTGGCGAAGTTACCTTGCCAGGCAAAGTTCAAGCTCTCCTGTTTCATATAAGTAAACAGTGACATACTTTCTTCATGCGGTTTAACTGCTGTGCATTTTCTCGTAGCTGTGTTTGTCTAGTTCTTTTTAAAAAGGTTAAAGTCGTGAAATTTAACTGCAAACTGCACTTCTTAGCTAATATTTAATAAATAAAAAAAAATGTCTTGATACATAGTGGGATGAATCTTTCAATTTTCAGAAAAAATTAGTTAAAACCGTGTATGATACGTAACTCTATACCATAACTGATTAACTTGAAATAGTTGCCCTTTGTATCCAGGGGTGAGTTTGTTCAGTTTGTCAACACGCCTATCGGTTTGTTTACTTTTTTTATTTTAACCTTGACTGTCTTTGGCGTAGTTATGTATTTTTGTTTGTCTTTTATGAATCTGTGATAAAAAAAAAGGCGATTTCAAGGTGAACCTTTTACTTTTCATTTCGTTAGTACGAGAGAGAGAGAGAGAGAGAGAGAGAGAGAGAGAGAGAGAGAGAGAGAGAGAGAGAGAGAGAGAGAGGAGAGAGAGTAATTGTTGCACACAGACACTCAATCATGGTATGTTTCATTCTTGAGGTAAGCCGTGCTTGATTGAGCGATGCTAGATATATATATATAGAGAGAGAAAGAGACAGAAAGACAAACTGGCAGAGATGAAAAGAGAGAGAGAGAGAGAGAGAGAGAGAGAGAGAGAGAGAAGGAGATAGAGAGGGAGGGAGAGAGATAGATTGTTACACACAGATACTCAATCATGGTATGTTTCATTCTTGAGGTAAGCAGTGCTTGATTGAGCGATGTTAGGTAGAGAGAGAAAGAGAGAGATAAAGAGATGGAGAGAAAAAGAGAAAGACAGACAAACTGTCAGAGATGAAAAGAGAGAGAGAGGGGGAGATAGAGAGGTAGAGAGAGAGGGGGGAACACGAAGAACAAGAAGAATAAGAGAGAAATAGAGACGCATAGAGATAAAGGTATTGCAATGACACAGAAAGAGATAAAATAAATAAAAAATATATCGACAAGAGAGGCAAAGAAGAAAGAAAGAGCAAAAGATAAAGAGAGTGGAACAGAGAGGTAGACAGAGAGAGACAGAGAGAGAGAGAAAGAGTGTGTGTGTATGTGGAAGAAGAAGAAAGTAAAAATGAACAAAGAAATATCAAGACAAGAGCACTCATTCTGTTTTGAAATAACTTAAGACGCGAAAACTTTTAAGGAGTTCGTGTTTCATTTGTAGTTGGTTTTTTTGTTTTTTTTGTCTTTGTTGTTGTTCGGGTTGTTGATGTTGTTTTTGGTCATATTTGATATTTTGCTGCGTGCCTTTTCATTTCTGATCCGGTATATCAGCAATTTTAAGATCCTCGTAAGTTACTGTTCCCCCCCCCCCCTCTCTCTCTCTCTCTCTCTCTCATTCTTTACTTTTACTGTTTCTCTGTTTTGTTTTCCTTTTCTTTCCACGATTAAGTAAAAAAATAACAAAGCTTTTTCTAGAGACTTTATATATTGACTGTTGGTCCTAAGTTGTAAACCCTCCGTTAAGATGGCTTCATGGATGGCCCCAGATTACTAATCTTGTGATGGACCAGTCACCCTCAAACTAGGGATATTTTGTTGTTGTAGTTAAAAGTTCCGTCTATTGCTTTTGTTATTTTTAGTGCTGCACCCTGATAACATATTAAAGCTCTCTCTCTCTCTCTCTCTCTCTCTCTCTCTCTCTCTCTCTCTCTCTCTCTCTCTCTCTCTCTCTCTCTCTCTCTCTCTCTCTCTCTCTCTCTCTCTCTCTTTCTCTTCTGTGTGCCTCTGCTCTATTTTTTGAATATTTTATTCTGTTTTTTCTTCCTCTTTCGTCCTCACTCCCTCTGTCTGTCTGTCTGTCTGTCTGTCTGTCTGTCTGTCTGTCTGTCTCTCTCTCTCTCTCTCTTTCTTTTTCTCTCTACAGTGTGCCTCTTCTCACTCTACTATGAATTTTTTTTTGTAATCCTTGTGTCTGCATCAAAATCGGTAGTTTAATGTTCCTTTCTAATTGTGTGTCGCTATTTCTTCTATTTCTTTCCCATCAGCATTTTATTATTTCATTGCTCGTCTTATGCGTCGGCCGACATGATCGTGTTTCAATCTCTATGATTCTATCTCTGCTTTTCCACTTTGCTATACAGTGGATACTTTGGAAGAAAATTAAAAATAAATAATGGTCTATTAAATGAGTATCAATGAGCCATCATTTTAATTCATATATCCCCCTTTCTCCCGCCACCATCACAATGGCTAACGCCTGATCATGATCGTGTTTCAAACTCTATGATTCTGTCTCTGCTTTTCTTCTTTGCTATATGAGTTAGTGGGTCCTTTAGAGGAGGATAAAAGTGGGGAGGGTCCAAGGAATGAGTATCAATAAGCCCAACAACTCAATACTTACAAACCTCTTTTCGCCGCCTCCATCCCGTTGGCTAAAACCTGGAGTACATAATACGAATCACTTTGCCCGAACAGTTTAATGTCTTTGAATAAAATTATAATTTAGATCATTATTTTAAATTTGTCTGAAAGTTTTTCTACTTAAGTAAAAAGATATAATGTGTATTCAAAAACTTGATCAATGAAATCTTCATACAATTACGACACAGGTATAAGAGAGAGACGCATTTTTTATGTTTTTGCTTTTAATACGTTTTATACATGAGTTGTCGTTAATTTTTCTACACGTGTTGTTAAGAGTTCATGCGCTTGATAAATGATTAACTCGTATGCTTTTTCTTTTCCCCCTTCCAGCTTTTCCTCTTTCACACTTTGTTTCCTTCATCCGTATCTCTCCCTCTTACCTGTCCGCCTACATCTCTCTCTGTCTGTCTCTGTCTCTCTCTCTCTCTCTCTCTCTCTCTCTCTCTCTCTCTCTGTCTCTGTCTGTCTGTCTCTCTCTCTCTCTCTCTCACTCTCTCTCTCTCTCGCTCTCGCTCTCGCTCTCCCCCCCCCTTTCTCTCTCTCTCTCTCCCCCCCCCATCAAGATGAATTTTTTTTTTGTATTGTAAACCTTGTGTCTGCATGAAAATCAGTATATTAATCCGTGTTCCTTTCTGCATGTCGCTATTTCTTTCTCATCGGAGACCGAATCATAGAGATTGAAACGCGATCATGTCGGCCGACGCATAAGACGAGCAATGAATTTAAAAAAATGCTGATGAGAAAGAAATAGCGACACAGACAGGAACACGGATTAATATTCACAAAGTGTGAAAGAGGAAAAGCTGGAAGAGAAAAAAGAAAAAGCACACGAGTTAATCATTTATCAAGCGCATGAACTCTTTACAATACGTGTAGAAAAATTAACGACAACTCATGTATAAAACGTATTAAAAGCAAAAACATAAAAAATGCGTCTTTTTCTTATGCCTGTGTCGTAATTGTGTGAAGATTTCATTGATCAAGTTCTTGCATACACATTGTATCTTTACTCAAGTAGAAAAACTTTCAGACAAATTTAAAATAATGATCTAAATTATAATTTTATTCAAAGACATTAAACTGTTCGGGCAAAGTGATTCGAATTATGTACTGCAGGTTTTAGCCATTTACTCATTTCTTGAATCCTCCCCCTTTTTACCCTCCTCTAAAGGACCCACAAACTTATAAGGCAAAGAGAAAAAGCAGAGACAGAATCATAGAGATTGAAACACGATCATGTCGGCCGACGCACAAGACAAGCAAAGAATTAAAAATAAGCTGATGAGAAAGAAATAGAAGAAATAGCGACACACAGAAAGGAACACGGATTAATATACTGTTTTTGATGCACGCACAAGGTTTGCAAAAAAAATTCATGATAGTGAGAGAAGAGGCACACAGTAGAGAGAGAGAGAGAGAGAGAGAGAGAGAGAGAGAGAGAGAGAGAGAGAGAGAGAGAGAGAGAGAGAGAGAGAGAGAGAGAGAGAGAGAGAGAGAGAGAGAGAGAGAGAGAGGGAGAGATCGGAAGAGGACGAACCAAAACAGACAGAAAGAAATAGTCCCACTGGGTGAGATAGAAATAGTGAATTATAGACTGGAATAGACAGCACAAAAAGACAAAAAAAAATGTATCGGAAGTGAGAGAGAGAGAGAGAGAGAGAGAGAGAGAGAGAGAGAGAGAGAGAGAGAGAGAGAGAGAGAGAGAGAGAGAGAGAGAGAGGAGGTAAAGAGGGGTCGGAAAAGGACGAACCAAAAAAGACAGGAAGCTTTGTGACATCATTGCATTATTTTTTTTTGTGTGTGTTTTTCTTTATTTTCTCCAGTACGACAGGCAGGTTTTTTAATCTTTCATATCATCTCTTTTCTTATCCTTTCTGCTCAAAACAAACTTCATCTTTCACAAAATCATTTTTTGGGGGATTTTCTCCAAAAATTAGGAGAGGGAAAAAATCATGTGTTCTTGCTTTAAGTCTTTGTAGGTCAAGATAAATTTTAGGCTGCATTTGTAGACCAATCAAAGGCAGTCAGCTTACACCCCATATACAAGTGAGACTTACATTTTTACCTTGTACTATTCTTTCTTTTCAAGCAAATTTCATTGCTTCTGTATTTTTGCTCTTTAATCCATATCCTTTCCTTCTGCTTTCTTCTTCAGTGATGTCTAATAATTGTGGCAAGTCTTCTTTATTTTCTGCAATTAATAGAGCGTCATCAGCGTATCTCATGTTGCTTACTTTGTGCCCTCCTATTTTAATTCCTGGGTATCCTTCTATGCTTCTCAAATCATTTCACTGTAAAGAGAAAAAAGGTCTCGGCAAGCACACATCCTTGTCAGACACCACACTTTATTTTTTGTTTTGTTTTAATGAGCTGATTTACCCATCAACTCATATTGTTGCTGTCTGATATCATTTCATGTTTTTTTTTTTTAATTGGTCTTGCCCAAGGACCTCTCACAGACTAGCAGAGGGAAGGATACCGTCTTTTCTCTTTCTCAGAGTTGGCTCTGATCTGCCGCCCTATATAAGTCATGCTTTTTTACCTCTAATGTGAGCAAATGTTATAAATTTGATTTAATCTTAAAGCATTCTAAGGTTTACACTTTTTACAAACATACATTTAATTTTTACACTGCTTGCTGTAGCCATTATGTTTTTTGTTTTTTTTTTGTTATTTAGTAAAGTTAATTTAGTATTGAGCTATAAGAATGTGATCTTCAGCTCAACACTGTATGATGTAACTGTCTAAACCTTGCCTCCATTCTCACTCTTTCTTTTCTCTCCCATTTCTGTCGTTCTGTCTTATCCTGGGTTTAGACTATGAGGATTTTCTCCTTTTCCCTTGTCCTATATCATTTTTTTCCCATATTAAATCTTCATTTCTGTTTTTCACTTCATATTAAGACATTAGCTCTAAACTCTTATTAGAGCTGGCTCACCAGAGTCAAACCTTTTTTTTTCTTCTTTTTCTTCCAACTCTTGAGGCTTTTATGTGAGGGATATGTGGACCTAAGGGTGCAACTAGCCGATTTTGGAAAGGAGGACCTCGGGGTAGTAACAATAATTCTAATCCAGGTTAATTCGAGTCACTTGGGGGATTGACTGACAGTGACAAAAATAGCATTATATGAAAGGATATATTTGTGAACTTCTCTTCCTATATTTTTAGTTAAATAACTTTGTACAGTGCTATCTTTATTAACTTACATGTATCTTTATGTAAGTCGCCATGTAGCGATGTATTTTCTGGCTTTATTTTTACTTCAAATTTCAAAGAGGGTTAGAACGACAGAGAGAGAGAGAGAGAGAGAGAGAGAGAGAGAGAGAGAGAGAGAGAGAGAGAGAGAGAGAGAGAGAGAGAGAGAGAGAGAGAGAGAGAGAGAGAGAGAGAGAGAGAGAGAGAGAAGGAGAGAGAGAAGAAGAGAGAGAAGGAGAGAGAGAGAGAGAGAGAGAAAGGGAGGGAGGGAGGGAGGGAGGCTAAGTTAATCGAAAGTCCAAAACGGCGGCCACCTGAGAGTTAGCCTATGGATCGAATTATATACTATTTTATATTGTATTGTAAAATTATTTATTTTTATATTTTTATAAATTGGATTTCTCTGAATAAACTCAGATAACACTCTTTTTTTTATCTGTCTTTGTTATTTTTTATAATGTTCCTATTCTTAATATCTCCTACATTCAATACATTGAGAGTTTAAACCCAAAGGTTTTCGTATGTGTTTATGGTATTCATCAAGTGATTTCAATTCATTGCAATTTGTACAGAGTTTGGGATCCGTCATTTTTATACAAAAGAAATATTGAACTGCATTTAAAGTAATAGAAACATAAACTCTATTACGGAATTGATAATGCGTGGATGGTATGTGTTGGGAACATAACATGGAATAATCAACTGCCACATAGATGTGAATCAATATTAAATAATTAAATAGTGGTGAGAAAAACCTCTATACTTCTATCTCTATAAACAAGCATAATAACAAAATATCATTACAATAGAATAGAATTCTAAATTAAAAAAAAATATCAAAACGGTAGATATAATTTCGATTTTTTTCCTTCTCTATACCAATACAATACCAATGCTGTAGAATCGAAATGGTCTCTATAAATCATCAAAATAATACTATATTATCAAAATATAATCGAATTTGAGACCAGAGTAAAAAGTGCCCATATATATTCTTTTCATAACATTTTTTTTCGATTTTTCTTAAGTAATAATCATAATATTCCTCTTGGCTATGAGAACTGTCCATAGCATTATTTATAGATATTGTTCTATTTTCACTCCCTTTAGTAAGACACTCTGCTTCCACTGTTATAGCTAATCTTGATTTACCCAAGCAGGATATAGCTGGTAACACTCAGCGGTTGCATATATTGAATTTTATAATTACATGTTCTCTTAATATAACAAAAATGAAACGATTTTTTTGGGGGGTTGAGTGAGTGGGCAATAAGCTTTTTAACTGGAGTTGGAGCAAATCTTTACGATTGGACTCGAAAAAGATCGAGATAGAGATAGAGACAAAAGGTCTGGGACGAGCTAAAAAGATAATAGTTATTGTGAAATGTGAGGAAAGAGAAATAAGCAGGTACATGGTCACTAACGCCAACCGACACTCCATAATGGTTTCTAAAAAAAAATTAAAAAAAAATGGGTTTTAAGATAATTTCTCAAAAGAAAAATATACGAATAAAACATTCACTATTACTTCTCGCTAGATAACCTACTTTCGATTGAAAGGTTTGAAATTGAATAAACTTTGGACCTTGATATTTTTGCAATTAGCTTAATTCATGTTCTCGGTCTACCTAGATCTATACCGGGATTGAATTGTTGTTGAAACAATAAGAGAGTGACCGCCACCCTTTATGATTTAGGGATGGCTGACCATTCAAGATCCCAAGAGGCTATGGAAATCACTCTAGAGGATCTAGACAATCAAAAGTTTGACACAAATGAAATTATGATAACTTATAGGAAAGTTGGGATGATATTCAAGTAACTCTGAATAGAACGACTGGACCAGCCGGGGCAGAGGAGGATAGTTTTTACCAAGTTTATAGACTTGAGGATCCTACACGCTGGTTCCTTATAACACATAAACCTGAAGCTGACTTACTAAACAATGCAACAAAAAGTCAACAATCAACCATTCTCTCTGCACTTTAAAAGAAGAGAAGAAGAAAACTTAATTATAAGAATATTAAAGGCTCCACCCAAACTAAAATTAGAAGTCATAAAGAGAAATCTAGGGCAAGAGGCAGCAATGAGCAGACCCGAAGACGCTAAAGACAGCAGTCGAATAGACCCAAAAACGTACCGCATTGTGTAAAGGTAAAGTTTAGAGACTAAACTGTTAAATAAATGTTGTGGTTTGTTGGAATAAGAAATCGAAGTTGTTGCTGGTGCAATATTACTGAACACTGGCCCTACAAATGTTCAAAAGAGGGGGAGAGAAGGACAAAGTAGAAAGTGTGTTGGAAAGACCAGAAGTGCAGAACACAGCTCACCCGAGAAGTTATGTGAGCGCGCTCTCAGGCGGAGAGAGTATCGGAGGAGACGAGGTATAACTGAAAGCTCACAAAGACGGCATGAAAAATTAACCAAAGAAAGTTGAAAATAAGGAAAAAGATGGAGGAGAAATAGAGGAAAGCATAAAGCACACTGTAATCGCCTCGACCAAGAAAGAAGACTAAGAAATTGGAAACTCTAACACAGAAGGCCCTGACCGACAAAATCAAAACAACTCTAATGTAGAGGACACAGACGAGGAGGATAGAACGGAGACTTTCCAAACATCCAATGCTAGAGTCGCTACTGACACAAAATCAGGAAACAAAGAGAAAAGCACATTTAGGAAAGAATTCACGAGAACAAAGCAAGATACGTTGATTAAATATAACTAAGCCAATCAGCCCAAAAAGGGAGACTAATAAAATTCGATTCTCCGGTGACCATATTGTTTTTATGCTATTTATAGAGATTGAAATTTAAGAATTGGATTTCCCTTTGTCTATCTCTATAAGTAGCATAGTTTCAATATGGCCGACGGGGAAATCCAAGTTTTTGATCTCTATAAACAGCATAATTCCAATATGACCGCCCACTAATCTAATTTGAAAATCTCTATAAATAGCATAATTTCAATATAGCCCGCCAGGAAATTCTATTTTTTTTTCCATCTCTATAAATAACATAATTTCAATATGGCCGCTGGGAAACACTGAGATTTCGATCTCTATAACTAGCATATTTTCAATATTGCCGCCGGGAAATTTTATTTTGGTAATCTTAAAGCGTCCTTACAATAAATCAATCTTGGAGTTTGTTGTTGAGTTGTAAGAGCTTTTTTATTTCCAACCTTCTAGTCCAAAATCAAAACAAGCATGAGATATTTCTTTCACTTTCGCTTTCTCTTTTTGTCAACATCATAACAGAACGAACTAATTTACAAAACATGGAAAATAATAAAATAAAAACTACAGTCTCAGTATGGAGGATATGGAACATGATAAGATTGTAAGAGTTTTAAAGTGATATCGCTACAGGGCTCCCCCCAGAATGTTGCATATTTGAAAATACTAACTTACGTATTATAGAACATAAAATGAGGTTACAACATGGAATATTCTTTTAAAGCAAAAGGAAAGAAAAATACATGAAGGTGGAATGTGAAAATAAAAATTAAAACGATCTAGCGCTTAGAATAGTTCTGTATCTAATGGGTCTCTTTATGATTCTGCCTGATCTTGTATTTGACTGACTGTCTGAGACTGTTTCACTTCTAGAATTGTCATCTACTCGTGGGGCCTGGTCGTGAGGATGCACGGCCGGGGGAGGAAACTTAGGGTCAGCAGAACAGGCAGGTTTGAGTCCATCTATTGACACTCGTGTGGACTTATTATTTCGTAAAATGTCAAAATGTTTATCTGAGCGATATAAAACCTTGAAAGGTCCGTCATAGGGTCGGACCAAAGGACCACGATGTGCATCATGGCGCACGTAAACCTGTTCCGCGGACATGAGATCTCGTGGTAGGTATTTTTTCGTTGTACCATGATGAACCGGAGAAAGCGGCGATAACTTGCGAAAGTTTTCTTGTAGATCACGAACAAAAGTGCGGCCTGGTTAAATTCTTTCGGCCGAAATTGATGGGAAGAAATCACCGGGGGTTCTCAAATTGGTGCCATATGTTAGGAGAGCGGGTGCAGCGTCAAGGTCTTCTTTCCACGTGGAACGAATACCCAGGAGAACAATAGGCAGTTCATCCATCCAGCCAGGTCCAAGGAGCCGGGCTTTGAGCGCAGCTTTAAAGCTGCGGTGAAAACGCCGTTGCTCTGCGGGTGGTAAGCCGTGGTATGTTTGTTACTACAGCCAAGGACGTTATGCAATTCACGCCATAAACCACTTGTGAATTGTGGACCTTGATCCGACGTAATAGAATCTGGTACACCAAAACGTGCTATCCAGGTCCTAAGTAAGGCTCTGGCACATGTTGTTTTGGATTGGCACTGCTTCGGGCCATCTGGTGAACCTGTCGATGATGGTGAACAGATATGTGCAGCCTTCTGAGGGGGAAAAAGGTCCTACAAGGTCTACATGAATATCCCCAAATCGACGATCTGGAGAGTCGAATGAGTTGAGGGGAGTTTTGGTGTGTCTGCCAATTTTGCTTGCTTGACAGGAATGACATGCGCGTACCATATTTTTAACTTCACGTTTAAGTCCAGGCCAGACATAGCGGGCTGAGATAGCTCGTGTGGTGGGTTTGTGGCCAGGATGGGAAAGATTATGGATGGCTTCGAAAATTGTCTTTGTCCAGAGCGGTGGAACGATGGGACGTGGGCGAGAGGTGGAAACGTCGCATAGTAAAATGCAGCCATCTAGGTTGACTTCTTTTAGTTTCAGAGCACCTGATTTACGCAATTCTGCCACTTTAGGATCTCTAAGTTGCTCTTCGGCCATTCGAGCGAGGTCTATGGGGGGAATGGGCGATGCTGATGCCACCATAGGTTGTTCGGCGCAGGGGGCACGTTGAAGTACATCAGGTACAACATTGTCTGTTCCACTGATATATCTAATGTCCGTTGTGAATTCTGCAATGTACGTTAGCTGTCGCTCTTGTCGTGGCGACCTGGCTGTCTTACTTGTAAGAGCATAAGTTAAAGGTTTGTGATCAGTGAGGACAGAGAATGGTCTACCTTCTAAGAAGAAGCGAAAATGTTGGATGGCGCTGTAAATAGCCAACAGTTCTCGGTCAAATGTAGAGTAGCGGCTTTGTGTCGATGTCAGCTTCCTAGAAAAGAATGCAATCGGTCTCCACATTCCATGGTGTTTTTGTGATAATTCTGCGCCGATTGCTGAATCTGAGGCGTCAGTAGATAATCGCGTTTCAGACTTCGGATCTGGATGGTTGAGAAGTGTGGCTGAAGCTAGTGAAGATTTGGCTGCCTCGCTGTCTGGCATTCATCTGTCCAAGTAATTACTTTACCTCTGCTTTTTGTTGCTTCCGTCAACGGTGCTAGAAGTTTGGCAATTCCAGGGAGGAATCTGTGGTAGAAATTCAGCATTCCCCAAAAAACGTTGTAAGGCTTTTTGGCCGTTAGGTTTTGGGAATTCAGTGATGGCCTTGACCTTTTCAGGTAGTGGTGTGATGCCGTTTGGGGTAATCGTATGACCGAGGAATGTCACTGTAGCTTGCCCGAATATGCATTTTTGAGTGTTGATGACAAGACCATTGGTTGCCAGTAAGTGGAATACAGAACGTAGATCTGCCTCGTGTTCCTTGGGAGATGAGCTAGCTATCAAAATATCGTCTAGATAAACGAAACAGCAGTTGAGGTCGTGTAGAATACCATCCATGAGCCGCTGGAAGGCTTGAGCAGCGTTTTTTAACCCAAAAGGCATTTTTAGGTATTCGTAGAGGCCAAAAGGAGTGATGATAGCTGTCTTAGGGATATCCTCCTCAGCCACAGGTATCTGATGATACCCACGAATAAGATCAATCTTTGAAAAGATAGTTTTTCCACGTAGATTACTATTTAGGTCCTGAATGTGTGGCAGCGGATACCTGTCATCTTTGGTCACGTCATTCAACCACCTGTAGTCTCCACACGGGCGCCATCCTCCATTGCTCTTTCTTACAATGTGTAAAGGTGACGACCAAGGAGATGATGATCGGCGGATAATACCAAGTCGTTCTAGTTCCTCAAATTCAGCTTTCGCTGCAGACAATTTGTCATTATCAAGGCGGCGGGCGCGAGCATGAACAGGGGGACCGGAAGTTGGTATATGGTGTACAACGCCATGCTTGTTATCACGAAAAACTGGGTATCAAAAGTTCTGGAAAATCTTCTAGAATGGCCTCATATTTTGAATGTACTTTGTGTATACCCGGGCGTGGTGAATGTGTAGGTCTAGCGTTGACGATGGTGCCACCATCCAGCGAAACCAATCTCTTGTTGCTGAGGTCGATTGCGAGACGGTGGCAGGTGAAAAAATCTGCCCCCAATATTGGCTGAGTGACGTCGGCTATCCAGAATTTCTGTTTGAAGAGCGTGGTTTTGCTGAGTTTCAGAGAAATCGGTCGTTTCCCATAAGTTGCAATAGCCGACCCATTAGCTGCTATGAGATTGGGACCGCGAGATTTTTTTTATCCGAATTTGTGGCTGGAAAAACAGATTCTTCCGCTCCAGTGTCTACTAAGAAAGAACGACCTGAAATAATATCAGTGACCGAGATAGAACTGGAGTTGACCGCACAGATTGCAGGGGCATTGATCAAGCCAGTAGCGCCCTTTATTTTGCACTGGCTCTGTCGTTTCCCTGGCTGGTTGGACGTGGAGACATTGCACAAGGTCGGCCGTCGACGAAATGTTCGCAGGATCTAGCATTGGAAGCAAATCGGGAATGGTATTTGCATAAAACAAAAGTAGGGGTAGGGGTCGTAGACCTATGCTTCTGTCGAAAACGTGGATTCCTTTGGAGGGCGTTCACGTCTCCGTGACAGGAGTTAGCCTGTTCCTCTAGTGTTGCCTCGATTGGGTACGTATTTTGGATGGAACGCGTAGCAGCAGCCGAAAATTCTACGTCCATTATTCCATCGGCTGTCTTTGCGAGGGTGTCGAGGTCAGCATCTGGAGTCTGAGCCAGAATACGGCGGACCTCAGGGGGGCAATTGGTTGAGGAAAAGGGCACGGAAAAGTGTTACAGGGTCATGGTTAAGGCTCCGCATGTGTTGGAGAAGTTCTGATGGCTTGCGGTCACCTAAACCATTGAGGTTGAGCAGTTCTTGATCTTTTTGAAGCTGTGTCGCTTCATAGGCGTTGAGGAGAGCTGATTTTAGTCTGTCATACTTCCCTACTGGAGGTGGATTTTCCAACACTGCTTGAACACGGCGTGCAGTAGAGGAATCTAAGAGCTGTATCACATGGTGGAACTTAGTTAAGTCTTGTGAATCGGTGGCGTGTGTGTGTTGAAGGATGCTTCTAAGCCAATAAACCACGCCTTGGCGTTTGTCTGCCAAAACTGTGGTGCCTTGAAGGCAACTGCCGACACTGACGAAACTGTTGTAGTTGTGGCCTGCATTGCGTAAAGAGTCTGCTCTCTGATCGCGTCTGCTAGTTGTTTGATAGCATCAAGGTCCATGGTTAAAGGTTTAGAAATGTCAAAATTATGATATTAGGTTGATGAATCTAGATCTAGGTCTAGATCTAGATCTGGTATGGTGCTGTCTAGGGAGTGTAGACTGTAGTGTTAAGCCTGGTTTGGTGGCTGTGGTTTAGTCGGTTTACTCGCTCTAGTAAGCTGTATTTTAGATCTAGATTCGTATTCTGAAAAATCTATTACCTGTGACGTATTTACTTAAAGTCGGGGTCACCAATAAAGCGTCCTTACAATAAATCAATCTTGGAGTTTGTTGTTGAGTTGTAAGAGCTTTTTTATTTCCAACCTTCTGGTCCAAAATCAAAACAGGCATGAGAGATTTCTTTTACTTTCGCTTTCTCTTTTTGTCAACATCATAACAGAACGAACTAATTTACAAAACATGGAAAATAATAAAATAAAAACTACAGTCTCAGTATGGAGGATATGGAACATGATAAGATTGTAAGAGTTTTAAAGTGATATCGCTACAATCTCTATAAATAGCATAATTCCAATATGGCCGCCGGTCAATTCTATTTTTCGTAATCTCAATAAACAGCATAATTTCAATATTGCCGCCTGTTCATTCTGATTTGGAAATCTCTATAAATAGCATAATCAAGATATGGCCGCCGGTTAATTCTATTTTGGTAATATCTATAAATAGCATAATCAATATACCGTCTTAAGCTAGACTACGACGTAATATTTTTAGACTGACCGACATCATTTGCATAAACTCCTCCCACCCAGCGGTACGTAGCAGAATCGCTTTTAGCAAACATGCTAGCCCTCTCACCGTGAACGTAACTGTTATGTAATTGTTAAATGATGAAAGCCAGCAGTACCATCTGTCTAGGAGGCCTGTTCACAAGGTACGTAATATTATTCAGATGGGCCACCATCTGGCTAGCTGACACTTTGAACAGTTGATATTTGCATGCTTAGCAGTAAACACTGTGTTTTCACTGGAATTTCCTGCCACTTTGTTATTGGATTACATTCATTCTTCCTTGCATTATATTTTTTATCTTATTCTTTGATATTCGCCTTTGGATTGCACCTTGTTCTAACAGATGCTTTCAATGTGGAACATGCGAAGAAGTCTTTTTTGTGCTTTGGTGTAGATTTTAAAAAGTTATTTTCCTCTAAATGTATACACACTGATAAAGTGTGACCCGTGGCACCAAACATAATACAATTTAATGTACATATATATATACATTTTAAGTTCATCTAAATATGCTTTAAATAGATTTTTTCTTGATGATCATTATGATATCACTTTCTAGAGAGGGAGTGTGCTGAAGTGGGGCAAATTTTTTTTTGAAAGCCTTTTTAACTAAAATCTTTGATACTCAGTATCTTCAATGCTTTAATCTTAATTTAATATTTCATTATATGATGTGTCGGTGTCATTATTAATTTCCTTAACTGTTTATTATTTAGGACAAGAAAGTATACTGTTAATAACTGTAAGAGCGGCTGTGCCAGTTAGAAAGAGAGAGGAAGTGAAACGGTTATTATATATATATATATATGGTTTTCCGAAGGACCTAATTAAATTAAATGGGTTTCTAGTCTCCCTAACAAAGTTGAGAAAGTGACAGAACATTTTGGAGAACACTGGCCGGCTGATACTCCTCACATTCGAAGAGGAAGATATTTCATACCCTCTGTGCCTCCTTCTATTAACTTTGGTGAGATACCTTCATCATCCATATCTCATGCTTATCCAAAAAGCTCCTCGTCCTATTAAAAAAGCCCTCAGTGAAAACAGAGTCTGGGAAATTGACGAACTGAATATATTCATAGGAAAAAATAAGTTTAACCCTGACATCAAGGAATCCCGGAAATCAGATGATAACATAGATCACAGCCAGAAGAAGATAGTGAAACTGTCTTCCTTGTCAGTAAGTCAGCTGTAATCCCAACATCGCCAGTCAATGACAGCAATTACTCTTGAGGTCAATTATATTCACCAAATAAGCAAGTCTCTCTTAAATTATGATGTTTAGGCGTTAATTAATCGCTTCACCCCCCCCCCCCACACACACATCCCTCTGTTTATCTGTTTCTCTTTCACTCACTCTCTCTCTCTCTCTCATTCTCTCTCATTTAGCCTGTCTCTCGCTCTTTTTTTTGTCTTTGTTCCCTGGTCGAAGCCTACAAAATTTTAATCTCTCTCTCTCTCTCTCTCTCTCTCTCTCTCTCTCTCTCTCTCTCTCTCTCTCTCTCTCTCTCTCTCTCTCTCCAATTGTTTCTCATTTATTCATGTAAAATTGACTTGTTACAATTAAAAACTCTCTCATCATTATCCATTAGAGAGAGAGAGAGAGAGAGAGAGAGAGAGAGAGAGACGAAAGAAGAGAGACAGCCAGAGATAGTGCGCACATGGCTAGCAACTATTACCATCTATCTCGTGCCCCCCCCCCCCCCTTTTTTTTTTCCACACACACATAGATCTATTTCTGTCTGTATCTCTTTCACCCACCCACACACCACTCTCTCTCTCTCTCTCTCTCTCTCTCTCTCTCTCTCTCTCTCTCTCTCTCTCATTCATATTTTATCTCTCGATCTAATCTTCTTCGTGCGTACTATGTTTGTGTTTGTTCCTCGGTAGAATTCTAGAAAATTATAATTTCTGTCCCATTGTCCCCCCGTCTCTCTCTCTCTCTCTCTCTCTCTCTCTCTCTCTATCTATCTATCTATCTATCTATCTTTCTATCTATTCGTCTATCTATCTCTATCTCTCTTCATCTGCTTCTTCGATTCCAACTTGATATAATTAGAAACTCTCATCATTATCCCATTCTGCCGGTATGGATTTACGTCATTTTTAATTGTTCGTTCTTCGAATACCATAACACCCTTCTTTGTCTGTCACATTTTGTCATTTTCTTGTTTTTTATGTGCTCTTGACGCATCACTCGAATGCCGGAACTTAATGTACCGTACCACTGTAATATCAAATCTTGAAGAGGTGTGCATGTTCATCTGAGTTTCATCAAAGTATTTGAATGTATGGCCTACGTGTACTTAGAGGTAAAGTTGAGAAGGGAGGGAGGGAGTAAGAGAGAGAGAGAGAGAGAGAGAGAGAGAGAGAGAGAGAGAGAGAGAGAGAGAGAGAGAGAGAGAGAGAGAGAGAGAAAGAGAGCACATGGCTAGCAGCCCGCAGAACGGCCCATCTGAATTATACTACGTAACCTTGTGAACAGGCCACCTAGACGGATGGTACTGACTGCCAGCGATGCTCTAATGCTACCGGTACTGAGTACTAGCCTGGACCAGGTGCAAGCGCGTTATGGAGAGTATGTTTCCACTGCTCCACTGAATGCTCACACAGTTATATTACATAACAATCACATGATCCGAGACGGTTATACCAGCAGCAGCAGCAGCAGCAGCAGCATATTTCACTGGTCTAAACAGCTGATCAGACTGACCAGGTCTAACGCTCGCTTGCGGCTTCCGATGTAAACAACGCAGGCCGATTTGCAAACGTCACAAGGGAAACCCCGTGTTTGTTACGTTATGACTCATGCTTACGGCACGCAACTCAATCTGCGAAACATGGCTAATGGCTCTTTATGGACACGGCCAGTGTATTACATCTACTTCGTGACAAGTGAACCATCGCACAACATGCTCTGAATTTCATCCATATTCTTTATTCTTTATCTTTGGTACAAAGAAGCAAAAAATACATCGTGTATTAAACAAGAAATAATTTTAATGATAACTAATTCCTTCTTTCAAACGTCAGCTAGTGTAGTTAGGCTTCAGGAGCCTCTCGTGATCGGCAAAAACAGGCAATAAGTGGTTTTAATGAATGCAGAAATAAATAAGTAGTAATTTCTGTGGCTAAAATAAATGACAACTTATCCAATACAATGGGTTTTTTTTTCCTCAAGAATAACACTGGCTTACAAAAATACAGTTCATAAGCAATATAGATCTCCTGTATGCAATTGCAATTACCAACAGCTCTATTATAATTATATTCTAAAATAATCAGAAAAGTTAATTTCAGAATTTTACAGCCGCATACTATCATATCTCGAGTTATGAGCTAAAATATCTCAAGTATACTATAGTAAGTCAAATTACGATAGTTACGTTGTGGATTTTCACGGAGCTCAAGATACGGTATTTTAATTAATTGTAATTACGAGGTCATAATTAATGATATGACTCAGAGGTTTTGTCACAACATGCGCATGGTAATTGTCTGTATTATGCCGAAAAATCTCGATTTCTGAAAAAAATTCGACTTACGATAGTTTACGTTGAGACCCTCGATATTACATATGAAAAAAAAAAAACAACAAAAAACAAGATAACCTTGTATTGCCAAAGCAAACCACATATTTTGATTTAGTCAGATATGAAAAATACCTGCTTTCAGAAAGAAAGACTTTAAAACATCTACTTCTTTTACTTTATAATACTGCTCTTAATCATGAATTTTGATGCTGCAATATCAATGGAAAAGTTCAGCCCAATTTTTACAAATTTCTCATTACTGCTCACCGATCTGTCAAGCCTTATCTCAAAATAAAAAGTGAAAAGAAATGATCAAGTTGTAATGGTGCACGCAATAGTTTTTAATATGTTATTCTATTCCTCAGCATTTTTAAATAGGGTAGTGAAAATAATAAATAATTTTTTTTTGCTTCCACCCTCTCTTTCTTCCCTTGAAACAAATTTTTCTTGAGTATTCTGTAGAAATTGATGAATGGTAGGAATGAATCAATGGATCAATTTTCCACAAGTTCACATATTTCTTTTAGATATTTTCTATATAAGAAATAAAAACACAAATGATAATTTATTAAATGTATTAATAAGAGTAATTCAATTGGCTTGATATTTCTTTCTTTTTTTTTTTTATTGTCCCTCCAAAAACTAGCAAGCTTTTTGTTTTCCTTTCAGCCTCACTTTGACAAAATTTTTACGAAGTGTCCAAATTTATTAGAGTTGCCTCAAAAGCACAAATAACGAATACAAGCATATATAAGAGCATAGAAACAGCAGAAATTGAGAATCTCTTAGATTGCTCAAAATCATAGTGAAAAAAAAATCTGGCTATATTTTAAGGTATAAAATTAATTTCAAATGCTCATGAATTTTTTAAACTTTTTTTTTTCGCGACATTAAAAATTACCTTTGAATTGAAGTCACTTTTATGAGAAATCAAAACATATACAGCTATTATCCTGTAATCAAAAGTACTCTTATTTCCTCCATCATTTTATGTTACTAGTATGATAATGACTTCGACCACCTTGACCTTTAAATTAGTTCACAGACTTAAACATGTGGCCCCAGAAATAGTGGTCTCACAGATATGGTAGTCTGGTACAGGTACACCAAATGGCCATCAAAACCAGTTTGATAATTAAAATGGACATCTGTGACAGTCTGGATCATTTAAAATGTACATGAGTCATAAAGTATATTAATATATGTAAAGGAAATCTATTGCATACACATATCAAATCACTCATAGCAATTAGAAATAATCAATTTATGACATTCCATTTTATATTAATGAAAGACTGAAAAATGTATAGTAATGTAAATGGCCAACACATTTTTGTAACAGCTGCCGGACAGTGAACACAGATTCTTTGTGGAAATCAAGAAACCAGCCTTCGCTTACATTCCTCATAAAATGAGTTTGTATTAAGGTTTGGCTTTGTTTTATGCTAATGAAAAGAGGGGTCTCATCATCACGATAGAGCCTTTTCGAATCATGCAAAAATTCATTCTGGGTGACATGTATTTTTTGTATTATGAAGTTAAGCTTTAAGCTAAAACATTCAGGTGCTCTCGAGCTTCAGCTCATGTCTTTTGTCTGATTGGAAAAATTTGCCACACTTTTGGACAACAGTGTTAAAAAAAAAAACACCACCAAATTCAGTCAGGTAAGACTTTGATATAATGTTATATACATACAGAATGTCCAACAAAGTTTCATCTTTAATGGAATTGGAGTGTAACAAATTGACATGCACAGATATACTATTACTGAAGAAAGAAATTCAGGAAAATAGATCACCGCGGTATGATTTGATAAGCAGAATATTATTTTTTCTTTTAATTTAATTTTTCTGGTGTATCTAAATAAAAAAGCACTGAATTTTCAAAAATAAAAAAATGTTCCAAATTAATTTACCTGAGGTAATGAATGCTGCAGAGTCAACATCCTCTTATTTATTTGTATAGATGTTCATGAATTTAAATCAATAATGTTTGTTTTCTAAAAGCGATTTGGGTCACTTTGAATAGTGCTAAGTGCTTGAAATTATTATAGACTGTGTGATTGAAGATGAAATGGAGTTAAATAGGCAGCGAATCATGTTAAAATCTTCTAGTGGTCATGATCAACTAACAATATTAATTTGATGATACTTATTTAGACCATATGCAAACTTTTTAGTTGTTCCAAAGAAATTTAATGTAACTTTTTTCAGGCAATCTACAATATTTGATTGTCAATTATATGAAATTATGATGCAAATTCAAATACTCCTCAGCTTAAAATGGCCATAAACAAATAGTTTGCTCAAACTTACATTTGGTCTAACAATATCTCTTGATATTTCAATAAAGAGAAATTTTTTGCAAGACTAACATTTCATTATATATATTGCAAATATGAGAATATTTTTTCGCCTTCCTGAATGCATATCAGACTTGCTTGATCCCAAAATCAAAGGAAAGATCCAGAAATCGTGTTTGAAATCAAGACTGTCATAGGTTCCTGAATTAGTTCACCTGAGAGCAGAAACCAACAAGCAGAGTTTTACACAATGTTCATAATTTTCCGCATTGAATGACTTATAAAAACTGATAACTCCTGAGATGAGTTTCAATCTTGTTGCCCTCAAGTACAATCCTCATGAGTTCCACAGCCATGGCACACCTTTTTTTTTCTCTGAATTTCATCTATGTATGTCCCTGTTTTAAGCTGATCTTCTAAGGCTTCGCCCACTGACAGCTAAGCCTAGTAGGTAGTTAACCACCCCCGCCTGCCTCAAAACCTGCTCTGCTCCTTTGCACATCATTTCGAGAGGATCACTCGCAATTTGGTTAGTTGCAGGAGCAAGTAAAGTTGGACCAAAGATGGTTGACAAGTTGTGGATGGACATTTTGTTTTCTCCAACATTCCTTGCCACCCTGGAGAAGATATGAAGAAGATTTAAAAAGAATGTCAACGGTACATTATTTTTTTAATTGATCCTGCTCGTTTGCATTGTCTAGCTTTCGTCAATAATCTCTGAGTCATTCTCTTGTTTCAGATTCTTTACCACTTTCTTTGCTAAGGCATGTACTTCAATCTTCCCTTAGCCCTGTTGTTAATTCATTTTCCTTTTCTTGATAAAGATTTAATACAACACAGTTCTCCCCCCCCCCCCAAATTATTTGTATGGAAATGGACTTAATAGAATTACACAATACTAAATTCAATAACAGTTTTCATATGCTGCATTTTCTTCTTGTCCATATTTTGCTGCCATCAATTTTACCCTCCCCATCTTCCAATCTATAAAAGCCTACATGTGTTTCTCTATGTAGATCTTCTAGGCAAAGATCCAAGCTCAACTCACTTGATAAGGTGCTCCATCAACGTCACTATGGTGTAATAGTTGGTATCTGGTAGGCCATGAAGCAAAGACAACATACATTGAGCCTTAGCCTCTTCATCTTGCAGTTCTGTGAGCAGAGAAAAAAAAGAAAAGAGGGTAAAAGGAAAGTTCAAATAGAGATACAGTATCCCTCTTGGGGAAATTCAAAATTGACATGCCCATTAATATAAAAAACACAAAAACATGAAAAAAATACAGGTGAATATGAAAGGACTTTGATGCAAAAAAAAAAAATTCTAAACAAAATGCATTCATGTTAGTATATTATACAGAGTAAGTTTATAGATGCCAATAGCATTCAGGGATAAAAAATGTCTTGTAGAATTATTGAAAAATTTCTCATTAGAAACATTGCAGTAATATTTTGTGGTTTCACTGCACAAAAAAGGTCTATTGAACCTAATTATTTCAGCCCAAACGTGTAGTTTTATTAACCACTTCACTGCGCTGTGTACGTACATCGTACATGCTCTGAAGGGTGTCACATGCACTGTACACGCTCAATATAGCAAGTTTTGTTTTGCTGCATTGAAAATCAGTTTCGTTTTTCAAAGGATAAATATAGTATCACTGGAAAGCTCAAATTTTTTCGAAACTTTCAAAAGCTCATGTTATGATCGAAGTCAGACAAAGCACGTTTAACACATGTGAAACACACACATACGCACATAGACACACAAAGCTGTTCCTGTGAGTTCGGCTTGTAGAGTCTAGATCTAGCCCATATTGTGTGGAAGAGCGTCAGTCTTGACTAGATAACTAGATATTGACTAGCAAGCCATGGCTTTGCCTTTGAACATAGTTTTTGGTATCTATTGCTATTATTTCTAGATCTAGAGTTGTAGCAAATTACCCAGGCATAACCATTATCTCTAAAAAATTTCCTTAGCATGGGGCGGGAGAATGTTGTAGCAGTCAAGGGGTTAAATAGAAGCTAAAATAACCAATGCCTATCTCCCATTAAAATCTGAGGGAAAAAAATTATGATTTTATTAAATAAAAATCTTCTTTCTTAAACTTCAGTCTAAAATATCAGTGTTCAATTTCCAGCTTTAGTTCAGCAAAGAAGTCAACCTTCCTTGTCCAATTCCTTTACACATGGACAGAGGATGTATCCTTTCCAGTTAGTTAAGTATTTCAGCCTTTGACATAACTACCTTAGTTTCTATAAATAGATGATTTTAAACTTACATTCAAGTTAATGATTTCTCTACAGCTAGTTTTGGAGTTTTAAGCCTTCTTGCAAGTTATTCTCTCATTTCAATCAACATTTATTAATTCCAGGAGAATAAGCTGCACAGCAGGCATACAGTGTATATGTAGCTTATAAAATGTTTTATTAATTTTACCACAATTTAGTGCTCTATTTTTCAATATATCTCAAGAATAATATTGTTTTATTTCTCCAAATACATAGAACAGTGAACACGCTTGCAATAAAGCACTATCACATGTGCAAAAGAATGGCAAGCTCTCTTTGCTTGCTTTCATGAGATAATTAGATTTAAAGCACTTACTCAGCGTGTCAATAAAGTTTTGGTAGCAAGCCTCGGTAAAAAGTGGCTCTGGAAGCTCACGGAAGTACAGCTTGAGAATTCCTGTGACTGCATTGATATCAACATCGGTGAGGGAAGCTGCTCCACCACGAATATCTTCAATGGAAAAAAACCATGTGGCAGTAGAATAAAATCCAAAATAAGTTTAAGACAATTAAAACATATTTCAATCAGCCTTTAAGTTTAAAAAAAATTACAACATGAAAATCTTATCATATGGAAACATTTTGTTATACATCGCAAGAGATACAGTTTAACATAAATTATAACCCTTTAAACAGGATGGTCTGGATCATTCATTACACTTTCAAAATATCATAAAAATTTGTTTTTCTTCATATTTTTTCCCTCAAGTTTGTTTTACCTCATTAAGTGAATTGATATGGTAGCAATTTTAAGCACACTAATAATAATAATAATAAAAAAGATATTTCACTAACTGCACTCACTTTTGTCAAACAATTTTTTGATGCGCTGCAGTTCTGATGTGACCCCAGACACTCTGTAAATGCCAACTTCATCCAGACCTGCAAATAATGTTGAAAAATTTCTTTACAGAAACTGTTAAATATAAAAGAGTATTTCATAGAATTATTGATTGCTTTAGATCATTAAAACAAAAAAAGGAGGTGCCATTCATCGTATATTCGTGCATTATTAAACTGTATTTCACAAGGTCTACTTTGTTTTTCTATTTTGTATATTTAAGAATTGGGATAAGTTTATATTCATTTATGGTAAAATTACAAAAAGTTCAATTCTTTCACCATCATAAGAGGCAAGAACTGCTTTTCTAATAGGCAATCAAAAAGCAAGCATCAAGCTTCATTGACATTTCTTCTCTCTCTTCTTCAACCCTAAACACCTTCTTTTCCCAACAAATGTACCTGAGTATTTATTTATTTTTAAGTCTGTCTGACTTTTTTTTCTCCACCTTTTCATATAAATGTACTATTAAGCTTACAATATAATCCTCCTCTTACTTGCAAGTTTAGTTTTCTTTCTTCGCTAATCCTCTTTTAATTCATGTTCTCTTTAGCTTTTCTTCCAATTATCATTATTACTATTATTATCATTATTACTATTATTATTATTATTATTATTATTATTATTATTATTATTATTATTATTATTATTATTATCATTATTATTATCATTATTATTATTATTATTATTATTATTATTATTATTATTATTACTATTATTATTATTTTGTCTTTCAGTATGCTTTGATAATCAATAACATTTCATAAAATTAATGCACAGTTTTCCATTTGATAAAATCAAAGAAAAGTGCCTCACCTCTTTTCTCTACCTCCTGCAAACATGCAGTGACAATTGTAGGTACAGTTTTGCCCTCCCGCCTGGCAAGAGATGCTATTTTGACTCCAAACACTGCAGCACTGACACGAGATAGTGTACGCTGCATTGTCTTTTCGGCAGGAGTGTGCCTCACTGACACAACCAAGGAGATCTGAGAGTGGAAACAATACGAGTTTATATACCTGATATTGACTAAATTCCATCCCAACATTCTCACTACATACACTTGCCCTTCAACAATATATGAGATTAACAGCCTCAAAAAACAATTCAACCATATTACTTCACATTTCAGGACATATGAACATTATTGTTTTGAGATTTTTTTTGTTATGTAATTGAAATATGAATATCTATTTCTTTTTTGTTTATAAGATAAACAGTTAATTGCAGATAAAGAACTTTCTTTTATGGAGCACAGCCTTGAAGGCAACACCAATTTAATCACATTCAGTGACTTTAAAATATTCTCAATTTCCATCTCCCGCCCTCATCCCCCCATCTACCAGTAGAGTTTGGTTTGAAAAAAAAAAAAAAAAGCTATCCAATATGAACTATGAGATATAAAATTTATCATCTTTTGAGTTTAAAAAACTTTAAAGCACAACTTCATAAACTCACTTCATTCATTGACACAGTCTTCTCTTGAAAAGATCCTTTCAGCCATTGCTTGCTGAGCTGAAAGAAAGAATAAACAGTTACTTATCATGGTGAAACAAGGTTTAAAAAGAGACAGGCACACCACTTTATAACTACGGGACTAAAAAAAGAAACAACACAAGTATAGATTAAACATAAAAACGTTTCGCCTTTATTGTGGCTTCATCAGAAACAACACAATTTTAGTCCCGTAGTTATAAAGTGGTGTGCCTGTCTCTTTTTAAACCTTGTTTCACACTATTTACAGACACACACGCGTCCTTTTTGGATCCTTAATAATTACCAAGTTGTCATCCAAGTGTGGTGTTTTTGCTTTTCTATTTGGATTTATCATGGTGAGTGTCATTGAATTCATGTATCCCAATCTTTCCATAACATTTCATTACTGATGATATTATTTATTTTTATAAACATAATAGGATGGGTTTTTTAAAGAAAGACAAAATGAAGACAAAAAGTTAACTTATGACCAACCTGAACTGCCACATTTATCTCTCTCTCAGCATTCCTGATAGCTTATGACATCCATCAATAATGAAAATAGATATAAAACTCAGAGTAATGTACTAATTAGATCAATATAACTCTGCTGAGTTAGTCCCAAGAGAGAGCATTGATTCAGTACGGGAAGCATGCTTCTTTTACATCATAGCCATAAGGTGACTTTTGCTCCTTTGAAAGCAGATTTCATATGACATAGACAGCCTCTGTTGACCTAAAACTTTTGGGCAAAATTTAATTCTGCGAATTTCCTCCCAAATATTTGCATGTAAAGAGTTATGACCTGAGTTTTATTATTGATTTATTATTCTTAAGATCATTCCATCTCACAAGAGCGAGGTTGTCTTTTATACCTTTCATTTCCAAAATGAGTCCTTCTATAAACTATTGAACTTAGAAATAATGTCGCATGACTTTCATTTCTACATAGCATTGAAAAGTATCGATTTCTAACAATGTGGCAAGAGCTTCATCAAACTCGCTTGTTCTGAGTGATACTGCATTTTACAGCGAGCGTCTACCATTGATGCTACGTTTATTCCCATTGCCTTACCTCAATGGCCCCACGCCCTAGCATGATGTCCCCTGCATCCCCATCAGTCTCCCCTCGCCTGAAGCAAAGGAAGCGCAACGTTTGGGAGCTTTCCAGTTCCAACTCAAAGTCCTCATTCCAAGCTGGGTCTCGAGTACCCTCGCAAATGTGTGTGCGTGCTTTCATGAAGAAATGACCAAATGAGTCCATCTCTAGGCAGCAGTATGTATCTAAGAAAGAGTCAATGTTCAATGTCAATGAGTCGAAAAAAATGCAAGTTATCAAATTGCATAACACTTCCCTAAAAGCCTCAAAAGAAACACCATTACAATTGCTTGTATTCCTTCCACAAAGGAAATTAAAAAAAAAAAGTAGGTAAAATTTACAAATGTAATGAGCCAAAATCAGGCTTCAAAAATAGCATAAAAAGAAGAAAAAAGGTTAAATTTTCATTTTAAATTGCTTTCTTTTACAAGTTACCCATAAGTGATTCAGCCAACACTAATTCACTGAAAAAAAATAATCTCAAAATCCATAAGGTATAACTTTTTTAAAAATCATTTTTCAATGTTTAGGGAATGAAATAATACAGCAAACAATACCTGATCTGGTACGTTTAAATAAAAAAAAAAAGCAAGTTCTTAAAGCAATTATAAATATGATATTGGTTCAATCAGCTGAGCTAATTAGGCCTCCATAATCTTTGACATAAAATTACTTGCATGTAAAGCTAAAAGATTCCCTGGGATTTTTACATATCAATACAAATTTATCATTAGAAATTAAAACCTAAGCACTTACCACAGTATTCTGTGAGCCCATTTATTTTGTGGACTGTCACATTCAGTGTTCCTGACAAAATATCTTCATCTGCAAAGCAAAAAAATCAGAAAAGTGAGAAACTCAGCTGTTTTTTGAGAGTGTCTGCTTTTGTTAAAAAAGAAAACAACAGCAATAATCAACATCAAAAAAATAATTTATTGTAAGAAGAAATAAACAACTTTCTGATACGGGTCCTTTATTATTCTCGGGACAGTTATCTTTTTAACATATTTTGTCGAGTCTGGGATTACAATCAATTTGGTGAACACAAAGCTGACAGATTACATCAGTGATCATCTAGGATAGATTTTTTTTCTTTTGTTTTGATCTTGATTATTTGTTTATCATAAAATCATTTCAGGTACCTTTTTGTAACAAAACAGATCCAATCTTGTTTACTTGAGGAGTCTGGAAAAATAAGGATAGGTAGTCATGTAGATCATTTGATGAGTTTGTGAAATGTGGCTGTAGTTTTTTGTATATTCATAGCAATGTAGTCAAATTTATGAAATGTCTGTAAGTATAACACCCAAACTAAGATTCTTAAAAATCAGATCTTAAAGTTTCTACAATTTCTTTTGAAAAAAAAAGAGGAAGACAATGATTTATCAGAGAAAAAACCCCATAAATATAGATGCTTTGAAAAACCTTTTATTAATTAAGTCAATATTAAAACTATTATATCGTCAGTTGACAGCTGGAAATGACTATGTCCAAATTTGATGTTTTGAGAAAAATGGATTAAAATTTTCTCGGATTCTCAATTTGTGATAAAAGTTTAACTCAAGGAAACGGCCATTGGTCATAGTATGTCCAAAATAGTGAAGATAGACAAGATGAAACAAAGCATGGCCGGTTCATTGGTGCTATTTTTTATATTTGGAAAAATGGACAGAGTCATTTCTGGCTTTCAGCTGGCGATATATAAAAACAACACCATTCAAGTGCAGACAGCTCTTAAAAAAGGCAAAGATTGTAAAAAATTAACGTAGGTGAGAAGAAATAGTTGAGGCTGATATACCTCTTTCACACTGTTGATGAGGTCTTGAACAAATATAGAACTCATCACAGGTGCTTGGGATGTTCTTGAACCTGAGGAACCAAACATGATTTACACAATATTACGCAAATGATATTAATAGCTTTTTAAATATTCTGTTTAAGAAAATTTCATTTCTCTCTCTTTCCCATTTTAATACAAACCAATTATTTTCATACTGTGGCTTTTCTTTGGTTAATAAATTTGCAAACTGCTGGCACTTTCCGTTCTGAATGTAATCAATCTATTAAAACTCCATTATTTTAATTATGACTGATGACCTTTTAGAATCATGATATTGCTAAAAGTACTATAATACTCTTGTGAATGATACTTTAACTTGCCTTTTGTAAGCTCTTTTTGGAGAGCTTTATCTGCAAAAGTAAAACATATCTCTCAAATATTCCTAGTGAGGTTGAATTTCATTGAGTCTCACCAATTTCACAGATGCAAAAGATTTTACATTTATTCTACAAATTTGACATTTAAGAAGTGACTTAATTGGCTTATAGAAAGCCCAAAGATTCTTAAAAAAATTGCAAGATTATTTCATAGTTTAAATGAGCACAGTTTATGCAGAATCAGTTCTACACATTTACAACCTTCATATTTCTTTATGACCATATGGAGAACAAAAACCTACACAGTGAGTGTATTGTCTCCTTCCACTCTTCTCTCTCATAGTCTGTGGTCATAAGTAGAGTGTTGACCTTCCCTCCATTCAGAGATACTTTGAATGGCAGTTTAGGTGATGCAAGAATCAACTGGGCTTCCTATATAGAAAGATTTGATCCAGTTATGAGCAAAACGATATAGAAGCAAAGATGATGAAGTAAAATTGATGGCAAAACATCCATAATTCAGTATGAGTATAATCAAATGAAAAACATAACAACAATTTTTGTCAAAGGCTGCTTAAGATATATCTATGCCAAATTTTAGATTTAAAGTATAATCTTTGTCCTTGACATACTTCAGCAGTGTTTAGCCTACTTACATATTGACTGATTTTCTTCCTCAGCTTCTCCACAACACGGGTAGCCCCACCTAGACTAACTAAAGATCGATGTTTCTGCAAAATAAACATAACAACAAAAATACCATCTCATGAAATATTTGAAATCAATATAAATTGCAGAAAGTGATCAATAATATTTCCAGATCATTATCTTGATTTGAAATTTATCAGATATGTGAACCTGCTATATGAACCTTTGTGGTTAAACTAACAGCTACCATCTTCTATGAATAGGTGTTATTACTTTTCCAAAAATTATTTTGCAAGTTGTAAAAAAAATTTATCAAAGTATAAGCTATATTTGTGTTATAAATCATTATTTTTCAAAATAAAATTTTAATGTAAATCTTTTTTCAAGTTATCCATAAAAAATCATGTTAATCTAGGAAATGATAAATAAAAATAAAAATAAAAATTTGGCTATAATTTATTCAAATGGTAATTTGCAAGATATAATCATTGTTTTCGAAAATTAAAACATTTCAGAACAATCCTTACATCTTTATCATCAAATTTTTTCATCTCTGCTCTCATTTCCTTCTTCAGTGCTCTTAATTTACTTTTCAGCTGATCAATATCTTCCCTTTTCGTAGCCTTTGTGTCATCTAGAAAAAGGTACAAAAACGTTTAAAATACGAATGGGTTTTAAAGATTCTACTTATGTAAAATAAAACTTCCTACATTAAGTTATATATGATTAGCAATGAATAAGTTGAAAATTAAATAATCAATAAAACAATGAAAAAATAAACAAATAAATATATAAAATATTTCAAACCTACATTCACACACAGCATACTATCACAATATGTTCCAATTGCCTTGAAACCATTATGACTTAGATGTACCAAAACGAAAAAAAAAAAAAAATGATGAAAAAAAGCATTCAAGGGCATAACATAAATATCTGTGTTGGTAGAGCATTTGATTGGCAATACAGATATCATGCTTTCCAAGCCTGACTTTAATCATCTGGTGGAAGGGCCGAATTAGCCCTATATTGAAATTTGACAGAAGCCTTATAAAGTATGTGACTGTAAAGGTTACTACAATGTTACACTTAGTCTTAGCAGTTGCATTTCTCTCATATAAACATCAATTCCAGTACTAGAGGGCAAATTACTTTTAAAAGGTGCAGGTTCAGAAAAATACTTTCTAAATAACAATTTCCTTCAAAAGTAAATGTGTAACATGTCCAACTCATTATAGACTTATCATAATGTATCTTTTTATTCTTTCCTTTCATCTCATAGTACCTGTGTAATCAAACTTTGTGTCGAAAGTGGCCTCACTCAGAGGGGTGAACCACTTTGGCTCAAATGTGACTTTGTTGTTCCTGAGGAGACACCAATATAGAGTGAAAATGTAACCAAAACCAGGATGAAAAAAAAAGTATTAGAAGTCAATAAAATAAGTTTACAAAGGCATTGTGCATGAAGGGGTCATTGTGAACTTATCAGTTTTTATAGAATATTTTCTAATCTTTATTAACTTCATGATAAGTGAAATTGTAAAAAATAAAGCATTTCAGCTGTTTAATATTAAAATTGATTTTTTTTTTTTGTATCAAACTACTTATTTCAGTTATTTACTAGATATGTTAGCTGCTTTTCAAAGCCTTCAAAAAAGACAAAGCTTAAAGGATTATCTGGAATTTGCAACTGGTTTCCATAATTCTGAGTGTTAAGTCATGCAGAGTTTGCTTTCACCAATGGGTTTTACATTGCTAAAGCTGTAATTGAAAAAAAAGAAGTTGGCATGCAAGCATAATCCACTGCAAGGTTAGAGAAGCGAGATTCTATTTCAAATACGTAAATCAATAAAGATAAAAAAAATTCTCCTTTCAGGATAAAAATATTTATCCAATTACTTGAGCCCAAATTAATCTTTCCTCCATTATTCATGAGCATGTTTTTTTTTTCAATAAAATTCCTTTTGAAATTGTATGTCCACTCAAAGAATCATACAGGAAAGCATGGAAAATTAGGATCATTCATAACCTTTGCAACCCTTAAAACATACCTGTGTGTCTCTCGTTTGGTGCACACCAAAACATCACTGAAAAGAAAGACATATCTCAATTTGCGGACTCCATTTACCAGTTCCACAAGAAAACTACTCTTTACAAGTCGCCTGTTTTCCTTGGTCTGTGAAAGTAAGATCAAAACAGTAGATAGAAAGAGAATTGTTTACAATCCGGCTACAATTTTACATTTCCCAAAACCACCTCTTCCTTATTCCCAATGTACTATGTTAGATGTGTTTCTGTCCGTTTTTCTCAGTAAATTTTTTTTTTCAGGAATTAATACTGCTTAAAAGCTTATAAGTTACTGATGCTGATCATCAACATCATCTTCATTTTCTTTTTCTACCCCTATTTTCCCTACCATCATCATCAAACAAATGTCCAGCAAGCTATCGATTTAACATTTTCTTCACTCACGGTGTCAGATTTGGGTACTGCTGAGGCGAAAGTTTCCAGAATGTGATGAGACAGCTTCAGAGCTTTCTGCAGGGCTTCATGGTCTGGATGATCCTGGGGTGTGTACTTAATCAGGTCCTGAGGATGGTTTAGATTGTAAAAAATAGGAAATAGATTAAGAAAGAAAGAGCAAAGTTCTGGAAAATTGAATTGTTTGAATATAGTTTCAGTCAGTCAAATTTTTTTATTTGTTTTATATTTTTTTTATTCTTCTTTTTATTTTCTTTAATTTCAGGGGAAAAAGAGGTGGCAAAGGAGGTGTGGGGGAGTTTTTCCTGACCCAAAAATCAAAAACTCTCTTTCTGAAAAAATACTTTTGAAGAGGAAAACAAAGTTCTAAGCTATTATAGTACCATTTCATAAAGTAAGGCAGAAAAATCTGAGAGGGTTACTATATTAATTGTTGAAAACGTACTGTTCCCAACAATTTTCATTGTTACTTGGTACTTAGGTCAATGTGACTCTGTGTTATACTCACATGTAGAACCAATGTGTTCCTCTGCACTCTCTGTACTGGTTTGAACAAAGCATCTGGGAAGAAGAAAAAGATTACATTTGAATGATTCTTTTTTTCATCAACAAGTAAATACGTAAAAAAAAATATCTGAAACCTAAGTAAGCATAATAAGAAAAATGGTCGATAATTATCTTATAATTTCTTCTTAGTTTAATATACTAAATACTTTACTATTGGAAAAAAAGTATTTTGCCATCCCCATTGATTAATAAGGTTAGTTGTTTGTGAATGTGGTTTTTCTAGCTTTATGATGTACTGATTACCTTAGTATCAGGAAGAGTAAAAAAAAAAAACTATTTTTTTTCATTCCATTTGATAAATATGGCTGTGTGTTTATTGTTGGGTCTAGCCTTAGACTTACTTTCCAAACTGCAGCTCTCTTTCACTGTTGATGTTAAAACAATTTTCTGGAGAAAAAAGGAAAGGGAAAAGATTAGTTATACAAGAGATACGCACAGGTTACATGAATTTGTTTTACATTTTGATCCTTCACTGATAATCTTTTACTGGCATTCCTAAAAGTCTAAAATATTCACACAGCAGTAACCAAAACAAACATTTTTTCAATATTTAAACTTATTTTATTCTCCACTGGCTCTTTGACATCTTTCTAAATAATTTACTTTTCTCTTTCTCCTGATTCCACTTAAACCTGAAAGATTATTTATATACGTATATATATATAATCTTAAAAAAAGGCTAATCTATATATATATATATATATATATATATATATATATATATATATATATATATATATATATATATATATATATAGATAGATATAGAAGATCTTACCTTAAATTCTCTTCATACGACACTTGTGTTTCAGGCGGAGGAGAAAATATATATATATATATATATATATATATATATATATATATATATATATATATATATATATACACACACACAGATTAGCCTCTTTTTTTTTTCTTCCCCTAAATCATTTTTAAAGAAAGCTTGATTGGTGTTTCGGCTAGCATAAATGAGTAGCAAGCCTCAAATCCCACATTTAAAATTAATGACTGGCATCTAGCTTCTCCTTTTAAAGAAATTACATTATTGCTTTTTTCTGTTTATACAGAAAGAACATAATAACAAATTCTTCTTCTACATGTCTGACATATATACTTAACACTTTTTTGTATGTTTCAAAGAAATCTGTCAAATCATAAGTGGTTTCATATCCATTTCTCACAACCGCATAAAACTGGGATTTTAACACATTATGACAATATCCACTGACGGCGCCGTTCAGAACTGTTGTTGGACCCTCCCCAGATTCGCCGTGCAAGCTCTTTCCCTCAGCTTTCCCACGCAAGCTCTTTCCCGCAGCATACCTGAGTAAGCTCTTTTCCCCTTAGGCAAGCTCATATCCGCGCCCCCCCCCCCCCCCCAGCTTATTTGAGCGAGCTCTTTCCCATTGCTTACCCGAGCAAGTTCTTCCCCCTAGCTTACCAGGGCAAGCTTAACCGAGCAAGCCCTTTCCCCTAGCTTACCAGGGCAAGCTTAACCGAGCAAGCCCTTTCCCCTAGCTTACCAGGGCAAGCTTAACCGAGCAAGCCCTTTCCCCTAGCTTACCAGGGCAAGCTTAATCGAGCAAGCTCTTTCCCCCTGCTTACCTGAGCAAGCTCTTGGAACCGCTCGCTGTCCTGAGAGCAGCGGTGGATTGTGCTCACTGCCTGTTTGTAGTTGGTCAGATAGTTGCCAAAGTCGATAAATTTTGAGATCTGTGATTTAAAAAAAACCGCATATAAACAAAAAAAAAAAATAATAATAATAATCATAATAATACGGGCCTATAAGCTTTAAGAGAGCTATTAAGATTAGTAGTGTAAGACAATGAGGCAAATAAAAAAAAGTGTGTATGAGGGTGGGGGTGGGGATGTAAGATAAAGATGAAAACAATTCGGCCATAAAATCTTCCGCGGTTGGTAAAACTTCTGACAAACACACACACACATATATGTAAAATACATATACATATAAAAATCGGGTACAAATCACAGTGGACAAGTCTGTTTCGACTAAGTAATTATTTCTATCTCTATACGCCCATAAAATAAAAGTTTTTTGGTTTGTTTGGCTTTGTTTTGTTTTGTTTTGTTATTTTTTTTGTTTTGTTTTCTTTTGTATATGCTCAACAATTCATGCTATATTTAAGCGGTACATTCCTAAAATTTTACGAGACATCACGTACGGAAACAAATTAATGACCCATGATAGCATGCTCTTGAGTCCAACTACAGACAAAGTTCTGACGCAGGCTTGTTGTCTATCGAGTTATACATTTAAGAGTCTTAGACTGACTCAGATCTTGATGAGCTTACATAAGTTTTACAAGTCACGGAAAAGAGTACTGGAAATAATTGAAGTTAGTTATGACGGTAGACTAGACAGGATATCTATATCTCATTCTCTCTATCTATCTATTTATATATATCACACACACACACTCACACACTCACTTCTCTGTATCCCCCTCCCCTTGTGTGTGTGCGTCTCTCTCTCTCTCTCTCTCTCTCTCTCTCTCTCTCTCTCTCTCTCTCTCTCTCTCTCTCTCTCTCTCTCTCTCTCTCTCTCTCTCTCTCTCTCTCTCTCTCTCTCTCTCTCTCTCTCTCTCTCTCGCATATTTTGTTTTTGTCAGGAGCATTCATTCCCTGATCCTTGTGAATCCCATTGTAATATCTGTGGTAAGCACTGTAGGCGGCTAACCAACACATGACACTGACACGTGATTCCATATTGTTCACATACATCTAATTTTTCCACACTCTCAGCTCTGTCTCCAGTGTTGATCAAATTTTTATCACTTTTAACAACCCAATGACTTAAAAAAAATAAATAGAGAGACATACAGGCACACACTTGAAATGCTAAATGGCGCTCAAGGTTATTTGTTCCCAACATGAATAATACCAGGAGCGACCTCTTCATATTTCTCCTTGCGCTGATGAAAAAAGGAAAACCTGTGGTTTCAACCCAATAATAATAATAATAATAATAATAATAATAATAATAATAATAATAATAATAATAATAATAATAATAATAATAATAATAATAATAATAATAATAATAATAATAATAATAATAATAATAATAATAATAATAAAAATAATGATGATGATGATGGTTATGATGTTAATAAAGATAATGGTGATGATGATGATGATGATGATGATGATGATGATGATGATGTTAATAATGATAATGGTGATGATGATGATGATGATGATGATGATGATGATGGTTATGATGTTAATAAAGATAATGGTGATGATGATGATGATGATGATAATAATAATAATAATAAATAAAAAGAAAAAAAAGAAGAAGAATAAAGAAATTAATTCATGAACAAAATAAATAACATAATTAAATAGACTAGAGCCAGCTTAGAGCTAATGCACCCACCATTCTATGCATTAACCCACCCACACCAATGATCCATTTTTCCGGTTATCCACCTGGGCTTATTGACAAATCGCTTGATTCATTTCCTAAAACTCTCTGTCCCAACCCTTTTCTTCAACGATTTCCCTCATAGAAGTCTGTCGTGGCTTAAACTTTATATGTCAACTCATGTCAAGATCTATTCCTACGTTATGCTGTTAGTGTTAAAACTCATGTCGTTCTCGATTTTCCGTTTCCACCTGCGTCCCCTTTGAACAGCTCACCGTTAAGGACCGCTGCTGCAAGAACCTATGCATTATTGCCCATTCTAAGCCAAAGTGGCAATGCGATTGGAACCGCTGCAGTCACAAGGATACAAAGGCTCCAGACAACTGGAGTCAAGCTAATGATGGAGCTAGCTGAATCAGACCCACTCCCATCACCAGATAGAACTCTGGTCAGGATACAGTAGAGAAACCTCAATATTCGGTAGAATGCCGTCCAGCTGGACTATCTGGAGTTCGAATTCACCCATTTGAAACCTTCTATTCACACCATCTTGTCTGAATCAATACCAGCATTACCGCCAACACATAACGTTTACGCCTATTTTTTACACCACTGCAATGCACTGCTAGTGGTCTATACTGTTGTCTCAATGAACAATAGTCAGTGTTGAATGGTCGGGAAAAGCATGTCAAACTTCTGCAGGTTTCATGACCGTTCCAAAAATACAAAACGTACACACTCGTCTAAGAGATCAGATCACCTTGATTTTTATCACAAAAACAGCTTTATTTGTGCGTTTGGTGTTTGGCAATACGTATGGCTACCTCAGGTCATAAGCATGTCAAACCAAAGCCTTTGTAGGGCAGGGTCGAGCTGAGATTATGAGTTGTCAGATCCTAAACTCTGCTAGCAACATTGTCGTGTTCGAACTCTTCAAGAAGATCCCTACAGATATAGAGGCAAGTGCCCGCTCTAATATAAAAACCAACGCCGCTCTCATGAGAAAGTTAAGTGCCACAAAACAGCGGGGAGTCCAACCCTGAACAGGCCAACCAATCAACCTCCTGGTCATGCGATAATGTCAAGCTGTGCTAGGGCGCAATAACACATAATTTTTCAAACTTCATTCTCACCAATAGAAACTGGAGTCAGTCTTTGGTACTTACTATCACTAGTTCAAGAAAAACAATGTTGGGAACTGGCAATGTTTAGGCAAAAATGCCTATGCGGGCTCCATTATCCTTCTTTTCTTTCTACCTTTTAATTTATCTTATTTTATACTTCTCTTCTCCCACTTCATTTTTAACCATACCACCAATATTTCTGTATTTATAGAGATCTAATTACTATTTCGCGCCATGCTGGTGTTTTATTACACTCAAAGTTGTCAGACAACCTGTCGTGCGGGATAATTCATTGAAGTGCGGGTATTCCTGGAATTGTGCTCTTTTTTTTATAATAAAACGTCGCCCAAGTCTGACTCATTATTTTTAGGCAACTCTTGGAACGAATTTCTCAAGAGCTTGGTTATGAAGATAAATTACTTGTTTTAAAAAAAACCAAGTATCTACCAACACATTTAGTAAAATAAACAAGAATACTTTGGAGTGAACATTAGACTGGCGTGATCAACTTGATCTCTGTGCGTAAGAAATGTGAGTAAAACGATGGTCTTGAAGTTGTTCTACGATGTGATCAATGTAAGCTTTGTGTGATTTTTATGGTTACTCTTATCTTTGAGGAGACTCTCAAAGATAAGATCAAACTCTACAGTTTGACAGAAAAGTCGAGTGAAATCATAAAGTAAGCTTTGCCTTCAGGTAACGGGTGTGAAGAGAGCCACTATTTTTTTTTAAATCATTGGTTTTTTTTTTTGAGGAATTTGCTTTTCATACCCGCAGCGATTAGGTGTTAAAAACGAAAGCCAGGACTGATCAGTGATCACACTAACACAGCCATCTTTTATGCCCTCACTCATAAATCAATCAAGGACGTAGTGACGTCATCCTCGTTCCCCTATTAATGTTTCAAACGCGAATACCTAGGTTGCAAGATTCATCTGTGTTTGCACGTCGACTGAAAGCTTCTTTGGTCAACTGAATCCCTCAAGCTTGATGTTAATATTTTCATGTTATGGACATTATGTAAGCAACTATAAAATTGATGCTCCTGAGTTTTTTTTTTTTATTGTTTTGTTTTTTTGTTGTTTTTTTTTAATAAATTGTGCTTCTGTGAAGTCAAGTATCTCAAAATGGGACAATACCGGGTTATTTTGACGGTAACTGGCAACTAACATCGTCTAATACGCTTGTCGGTGACTCAGACAGCACAGCGTGACCAAAAATCCTTTAATTATCTTTGGCGGGACAAAGCTCTTTAATTTGCTAGAAATGTCCGGGTTGTCACGAATCGAGTCCATGCTGCTATATTATGAAGGAGCAAAAATGAGAAAATATTAAAGGACACATAGTGAGCGCCACCGAAATCGCAGACTTTCCTACTCCTAAGTTGTGTACACAGTGCAACTGCAGCTTAAATAATTATAATGGGTGCGCAGTACTAGGGTTTATTAAGCTAGGGATAAAATTTCCGAAATTTTTTCCCCCCTTCTTTTTCTACCAGATCCCTTCACATCGGAGGGGGGGTAGGGGTTATGGGGGAAACAAATTACTTATTTATCAAAGAGTTTTTGTGAATTTTCCACGACGAAAGTTTCGTGTTTTGTATAACGAGGCTGATTATTGTGAATAGATCGTAAAATGAGACTTTTTCCTTTCCATACAAAATGCATTATAGATACTCTACATATGAAAATATTAATGTGTGCGTTTACTTCAGTCTCTTCTTCATGAGCTATTTTATTCATCTTTCAACAATTCCAAGGTATCTAACATTCCTCCATTACTACAGTATCTCGATTTCATATTCATCTAAAGCATACAATGAACGGATAAATAACAATTGTGCAGGAGAATGTAGTCGCAATTTTTCTCTTCGCAGTTGACACCATTATCTTCACAAACGCCATTGTTTCAGCCACAAAGAGTGGGAAAAGCCAAGAATTTCAAGGAAGTAGAAAGAACTTTGATGAGTCATGGTTATTGAGAGTGTTGGCTTGGACGTCAGAACAGCTTCAGATAACGTAAGACAACGTGACCCGCGGTACCACACCGCAGAGCTTATAGTCAAGGATTGCATTGTGCGTCACGTGGTCTCAGCACAGGGCAAACGTTCAATGATTAAACAATAGGCTTCTTGATACAATATGATTGTAAAGAATAACGCTAGGGGTATACAAGTTACTAGTATTCTGCTCCAGAAACAAATCAATAAATTAAAGTTTACTGCAGGATCCTAAATAGAATATTCTCAACCGTTTAAATTTGATGGTCTTTCTAGTTTGTTTGCTTTTTGTTCAATGTATATTACTGTCCACAACACAGTAACCTCAAGCATTTTTCTTATATCAAATTGAAGCCCCCGTTGAACGGAACGAAACTGAAAAGATAAGATCCTTAACTCAGTTACCACAGTTGTTAGGTTCGCGTCAATTTAGAGAGAGGAGATATTAAATAAAGAGTTAAATAGAGTCAGGAAAGCTGAATCTGACCAACGTGTTTGGTATGTCCCAGTGGCGAATTCTAGTGAAAGCGAGGCAGCTTATGGGGAAGAAGAAGAAAGGTTAAAAGGCCAAGCAACTGAATAAAAAAAAATGAGCGTTTTAGATCCAGGCCAGTCAAAGTCACTTACAGAGTTCGACCAAACCTATGGACGGGTAGGTGACTACTGCTACGTTTCACCTTCTAGTTAATCTGAGTTAATTTAGAGCTTGTAAAAATGGCGGCCGGTTACTTTTGTTAGATTTAGGACAGGTTCGGAAAACACTCTTCAGTAAAATTGAGCCTTTGACAACCATTAAAACAGCAGAAGTGATACCACTGCCCTACTGTGACCAAATCATTACGAACATCTTCCTCTCCCCAATACTCACCCTCGAAGGCTTCTTCGGTAAAAGTTTCTTCGTTGCGAGCATCAAATCTTGAGTGTAAAATAATGAGGAAATTATGAGGATGAAAATGACACCTAAACCTGACGAAACCGAATAAGATTAACTATTTCATACAGTTTTTGCTTTGTTTTGCATCCTTAAACGCTATTGAAAGCAGTGAGAAAATTTATACGGTGATTTTGTCGCAAAACTCGGCTTTCCTTCTCACACCGAAAATAAAACCACAAAAGAATAATGGAATCATAGCACACACACACACACATATTATCCCCCCCTCCCTCTCTCTCTCTCTCTCTCTCTCTCATTCTCGTACTGACCATAATCTTGAAGATCTCCCCAATGCTCTCCTCGTGGTGCCAGTCCTTGACCTTTGGCTCCAGAGAGGTCACGAACTCGCTGTGGATGTGGTAGATGGTTTCGATGTTGGAGAAGATGGCGTTCACGTCCTCCCGAGATATGACGGGCTGGGTCGACTCGCTGTTTGTCTCCAGAAGTTTCTTGTACTGTTTACGGTATAGAAACATACGATACCATTCACCATACGACATCGAGAGTATAATTATGCCAAGCCATAGAGTAACTATATAAGATTTATCACAGGTGTTGACAAACCAATTTAAATAAAATAACAAAGGCCATGGCATGATGTGTGTTATAGTATTGAGGCTACTGCTATAATTGATGGTGCTACTATTTGTAAGAATCAAAACCAAAACTATCATTATTATTATTATTATTATTATTATTATTATTATTATTATTATTATTATTATTATTATTATTATTATTATTATTCATCCATCATCATCATCCATCATCCATCATCCACCACCACCACCATCATCATCATCATCATCATCATTATTATTATTATTATTATTATTATTATTATTATTATTATTATTATTATTATTATTATTATTATTATTATTATTATTATTATTATTATTATTATTATTATTATTATTATTATATTCTTTTTACTACTACTACTACTACTACTACTACTACTACTACTACTACTACTACTACTACTACTACTACCACTACCACTACTACTACTACTACTACTACTACTACTACTACTACTACTACCACTACCACTACTACTACTACTACTACTACTACTACTACTACTACTACTACTACTACTACCACCACTACTACTACACACTATTACAACAGCAGCATGTTAAATTTGCAAATAGTTTAGTATTAAAACTCACGTTAATAAGCACGGTGAGGTTGTCCAGGTAAACTTTCTCACTGTCCAGCACGCCTTTGACCAGAAGTTGCCGCATCTTGAGCATTCCCTCTCTGGCGCTGTCCGTCTGTGGATGTCACAAAACAGAGCTCGTGTCAAGAGACGATCTTTAACACCTAATCTACTTGGTAATTGAGATAATTCACATAGAGATAGAGATGCCATAACCCAACAGTATCCATCCTCTTAGCGATGCTTTTTTTTTTTTTTTTAATTTGCGTGGCCCTTTCGAACATTGAACATCTCAAAAGATCATAATAATGTCAAAAAGAAAGATAGGAAAAAAAACGACTCTCACCAGAAAGACATTGAAGAAAAAAAAAAAAGAAAATTGGTTTCGCAAATTAATACCGGACAAAAATAACAGCGAAAGGAAGGTCAAGCCGGGCTCATAAACATGAAGAATAAAAAATAATAATAAAATAAATAATAATAATTTAGCTGCATTCTATGGAAATAGAGAGAGAGAGAGAGAGAGAGAGAGAGAGAGAGAGAGAGAGAGAGAGAGAGAGAGAGAGAGAGAGAGAGAGAGAGAGAGTGTTAGGTTCAGTTGTCTTTTTTTACTTTTATGTCTATAAACTATTAATATTATGTATGCAAGTTACTATTTTTCTAAAGACATTTATTTGTTGCATTTTATTTGTCACCTGTACTCTTACATTTTACGACTGGGTCGTTCTAAACTTGAATCGAAATAAATGCCTAAAGAATCTTCGAAATCGAAAACCATCACCGCCAAGTTTTAGTTTAGCTTGAGAAATACACCCACAAGAGCCGATAGCCAAATCCATTTGAAAAAAAAAGGAGCTCGGCAAAATATTTTAGAAAATATAGCTAAACTAAAGTTTTCAAATTACGTGCTACATATTCTTTTCATAAACGGTTAGCCGCTGTCAGATTTATTTAATGATTTGCAACGCAAAGTTAATTAAAGATGGAACCAAGACTTACGGGACAAAAGTCTGCACACTGGTCAAAATCATATGCAACATCAAACACAGAAATTAGCCTATCAGTTTGTTTGTTTTTTTTTTGTTTCTAAATTGATGAGTTCCTTACCTATCCGATTTGATTGTGTACGCACATCCTATTTCGAGAAAAAGTCCTAACTCCAGTATAAAACAAATCACCTGTAGTCGAAAATGTATCCCTTAATAATGAATTAAAATTAAAAGAGATGAAGGCTACAAAAGAACATTCAATAAAAAACATTACTGCTGGTTACAACGTACCAAAATACATGGACATTCCATGGTCAGGAGTTCACCTAAGGTTGTCACTGAACACGCCGCGACTCGGCTTTGATAATCACAAACTGCACTGCCATTTTCTGGTTAAAAGTTAAACTTGAGGTTCTTTTTCGAAAACGCGTCCGTTTTTTTTTTTTAAATTTTTGAAAGATTAATCCGAGCTAAAAACTTCCGCATCCATTCTTTGCTCTGGGTTTTCTGTAATCTCCATGGTCGTTACACTATCTTTGAGAGCTGAGAGGTTTTTGCAACTCTGCTATGACATGCTGCATAAGAAAACCTATCTTTCGCAATCTTTCGGGAAATCTTCTAAAGGTTTATAACAATCAAGGGGTGGAGAGTTCAGAGGGTTAAAAATACACCAAGAAGATGACATCCACAAAAGAACGGTGAAGCCCCTCAGCCCACCCAAGATTTTAACCCCTGCCAGTCGAAGCTGATTGCAGGGTTGCTTTTTTTACTGATGGATCTCATAAGGCTGTGATGGTGTTTGATAAACCAAGATAGGGTAAAGCATTTCAGTAAGCATTCAGCACAAGTGTTCTTTCTGAGATACCATACCACTCGTAGGCTAACCTCACAACGGGAAGGTCGCTGGCAGCCTTTCTATGGGTTTATCTTTTACTGGATTTCTTTTTACTTCCTCTTTGTGCCGGTTTGCCATTATCTTTTTTTTTTTTTCAAAATCTTCAGGGTCACTAAGTTTACTAGAAAATATTACAATCAGAAAGTACAGCATCATGAACAACTACAATAGTAACAGCTAATACAAACAAGAACAACAACAACAACAACAACAACAACAACCAAAATAAGCCTTCTTCTTCACTGCACACAGGTTCATATCTATCTATCAGTCTCTCTCTCTCTCTCTCTCTCTCTCTCTCTCTCTCTCTCTCTCTCTCTCTCTCTCTCTCTCTCTCTCTCTCTATATATATATATATATATATATATATATATTTGTTTGTTTTTGTGTTTGGTTGTTGTTTTTTTAGTTTCATACCAGCTTACTGGGATAGCTCCTGTAATACCCAGCCAGGAGGAAGCATCATGTACTCACGGCCGTGCCCTAATCTGGTCCAATTCGATGCATGTACGCGGGAGAATCGGATTGCAGGAATGGCCAACGTGCACGGTGATAGAAGGGAAATAGCCATACGATTCTGACTCTCTTGATCCATCTCAGACTCCTCCCCATCAACCTGTTCTCTGAATAGTTCTGCCCGGCTGTCGCTCATTCTCTGTATGAAATTTTACCTTCATTGTCTCATATCTCTCTCTCTCTCTCTCTCTCTCTCTCTCTCTCTCTCTCTCTCTCTCTCTCTCTCTCTCTCTCTCTCTCTCTCTCTCTCTCTCTCTCTCTCTCGCTCTCTCTCTATCTCTCTCTCTCGATCTATCTGTTTATTTATTCCTCTTTCCCTGTCTCTCCCTGCCTACCTGTCTATCTTTCTTTCTCTCTCTCACTCTTTTTTTTCCTCTCCCAGCACACATATATTAACATATAAATATATATATATATATATATATATATATATATATATATATATATATATACACACACACACTCACAAATACGGTTTCTTTTTCGGGAGATATGATGTAAAATTCAATCACTTGCTATCTGTCTATACTAATCTTGTATTTCTATCTTGAGGGATGTTTTGATTTTCACATCCATTTATCATCTACTTCTAAAATCAATCTTATCCCGCAATTATCTTTAATTATAAAGAAAATAACCTTTGAAAATGCTCTAATGCTTATATATAAAGTCAAGTCAAGCAGATCAACTCACTTTCAATTTACACAGCATGTTTATCAATCTACCGTTTTTCTACCCACTCTTTTGGATATAGACTATATACTAAACAACATTCTCTGCAATGGGTGTCTCTGAGCAACGAAATCGATATTTCTAATTCATTTGAAATGAAAGCAACCGATCTTTTTCTTGAGACTCTCCCCAGAGTATAGATTAATAGCTAAATGGCAAGAGAAAAATGGGGGGAAACCTGTTAAAAAAAAAACCAATTAAACTACCGTAATGTAGCTCAAAATTTTTATATATAAAAAAGTAAACCAACTTAGTGTGAGCAGGTGGATAGGTAATAGCCTACTAAATTAATGGTGAAGACTGATGGCTTGTGTCGCTGTACTGGAAACCTTACTACAATTTATATATTTGAGGATCTTCCGCCCTTCTCTACACCCCCCCCCCTCCCCGTCCATCCCTAACGTGTGGAATTTCCTCGCTCCCACAAATTACCTCGACAGGAACAAGAATCAATAGAGACAGAAGATAGGCTGCAGACTGTCCATCAAATCACACCAGACATGGTCCAACGTTGGCCCCAACACGAGCGGGATTTCCCGACAGGGCGCACCAGCTGTTTGTGTTGACCCTTCCTGACTCCTCTATCCGTCCAAACATGTTACATAATTAGATTGCAGTTGACGAGCGGGGGGGGGGGAGGGGAGCCATTCTTCTCTCCACACCAGAGCCTCACAACAGCAATAGCAGAGAGAGCGAGCCTTGTTTACAAAACTCCTATCCCATATCCTTTGTTTTACTATTGCAAACGTGGATCTCTTGGCCAAGTCCCCGGAAAATCTTGAAACATATTTATAAGTCATCCTGTTATTATTTTGTCTTTTCTCTCATGATTTTGTCAGTATTGCGACGTTAGTGTCATAACATTTATTATAACTTTTCCCTAGATTGATGAAAAATTACATTTCTCTTTCGTGGCATTCTTGATTATATGCTTGGCTGTAATCGTGATAAAATTAAGTTAAGGAAAAGCTTAAATTGAGCTAAAAAATAGGATTTTGTATTGAGAAATTGCAGAGAGGGCGGAAAGGGAAGAGTAATAAATAGATAGTGAAGTGGTGGAGTTAAACGGTCTGAAAGTTCATAGAGCAGACATGGGAGACAAAGAGGTAGGGAGAGAGAGATAGAGAGAGAGAGAGAGAGAGAGAGAGAGAGAGACAGAGACAGAGAGAAGAGGGTGTGTGTAAAGGGGGGGGGGGGGGGAGAGAGGGGTAGAAGGACATTAAGAGAGAACTGATTTAATGCATCATCAGGAAAAATCAACGCCAAAAAAAAGGAAGTGTGACGGCCCCGTGCATGCGGACACTTAATTCGAGCGACAAATTAGTTTGATGGAGCAGATGTTCGTGATGGACCCAGAATAACGCCAGGGTCCGAGGGATTCGAGGCTGAATGACATAAAACCACGGTGGAGGAGGACCATGATTTACGGTAACCCTGCATTAAAATTAGATCGACCTTCTTCACAATATTTTGTCCAGCAAAAACTGGTGCATTGACTCCAGGGCTAAAAAAATAAAAAATGAATTAATAATAATAATAATAATAATAATAATAATAATAATAATAATAATAATAATAATAATAATAATAATAATAACAACAACAACAACAACAACAATAATAATAATAATAATAATAATAATAATAATAATAATAATAATAATAATAATAATAATAATAATAATAATAATAATAATAATAATAAAGGATAAACCATGGGGTTAAGAAATTAAAAGTTTCGAACCACCATCACAGTGACTTGCTCATTACAAAGCTGTGAAAAATCAATCAAGCTAAGAGCATGCAACTCGTAGCTCAAAGATGATAAAACCTTCCCAGATTGCTGCTGAGATTACTTGAGCCATGATTAAGCGAAGGTAATCTACATCTATTTTCCTAAGGATTAACACTGAAACAAAAAAAAAATGTTGAAATCCGCGACCGAGCCGAAGTCTAGTTTAGTCGATCACAAAAAAACGTTTAAACGTGCGTGAGGTAATGATATCGGCGAGAAAAGGGCTTTTTCTTTTTGGTTTATAACGTCATTACAATTTTAAAAACATTTCGACATCAAAACATAGCTCAAAACGATCAAGAAAGAGCTTAGGTATTTTAAATCAGAGAGATTGGTAATCAGTAAAACATTATGTCTCATACACTCGACACATGTCTGAAGCGATATCATCTCTACTCGCACCACCACCGATCTTCATGAACGCCATCACTATTATTTTGTCAATATCTTCAATACAATACAGCTTTACTCCTCTAGCAAAACGTCGAAATTTCAGTTGAAGTAACTCCTCTCTTTTTGTTTGCCAATAATTCTTGTCATATTTTAGACGTTAGACAGTCGCTCAATAATACTGTACCACATTTTTCCATGGAATATGGAATAACTTTGAGAATAAAGCCATCGTCTGCATGAATATGCATTTGAACCACGATATTCCATTAAAAAAAACTTGTTGACGATGATATCATTGGAACTTTGTCTTTCGGTTCTGATGCCTCTTAAGATCTCATTATTCAGTGTGGTTTTAATTCTGAGTTACACGGTCCGCTTCATTAAACAGGCGAGATCTAAATGTTCATTATCTCCCCCGCCTCCCTTTTCTAACCTCTCTCTCTCTCTCTCTCTCTCTCTCTCTCTCTCTCTCTCTCTCTCTCTCTCTCTCTCTCTCTCTCTCTCTCTCTCTCTCTCTCTCTCTCTCTCTCTCTCTCTCTCTCTCTCTCTCTCTCTCTCTCTCTCTCTCTCTCTCTCTCTCTCTCTCTCTCTCTCTCTCTCTCCCTCCTCTCTCTCTCTCTCTCCCTCTCTCTCCTATCTTTCTCAGTTATGTGTGTCTCGCTTTATGTTTCTTTCTCCCCTCCCCTTTCCAAGCCTGTTCTCTCATATGGCACACACACACACACACACACACTGATCATCCTCACCGTTAACTGCTCATGCCAGCAGTTTATCACAGTCAAACTCACTCACACACACACATGTAGATTGAAAAATAAAAACGATCGAAACAATCATGATCTGGAGTGATCAGACTCCCTACTTGCCCTACTCATCTGTTGATTGTGTTGCATGGATCTGGATGGCAGTTTAAAGTTGTCAGTGGTGCATGCAAAGACTGAAACTTATGGCAGCACTTTCAGTTTATATCGATTCAGATCCAGCGAGCCGCTCCTGAATTATCTAGAAAAAAAACCACCTCTCTAAGATAGCGTCTACAACGGTTTGGATCGATCTACCTCGCTCTATTTGGCTTTAGTATAACCAGTATAAGTCGGTTTGCAAATTGGTTTAAAATGTAAAATCTATTGTTCCCTAATGCTCGTGTTGTGGCTGGGAACAGCAGGACATCAGACTGGGGGAAGGCTGCGAACTAAAATTAACATGTGAAAGCGCTACGTGGAGCTGGATAGGACATCTAACGCACAAAAGAACAGGCGGGTAGTACATGGCGTTATCCAATCCCCACCCAGTGATGGTCTCACACCCCACAAGAGGATCGGGCCCCAATACTCTGGGCTACAGCACTTACTCACCTCGTCGTAAGAGGAATCCATGGTGATGCTGTGCGGCTCCTCGTCCTCGACACTGCTCGTGATGGAGATCGAGTCGGACATCTCGTGGCTGAGGCGGGTCTTGCTCTCGGTGCTCACCGGACGCTGCCACTCGGGGCTGCCGCTGCTGCTCAGCCGTGCCCGATCCTCATCTCCTGGCATCTGGCGCTGCTCGTGGCGAGAGTGATCTCCCTCTGGTTGTCGCTGCGTTGCGCCGCTGTCGATATCATTGTGTACGGGCTCGGGCTGCATCAGCACCTCCTCGTTGTCCTCCTCATCCTCCTCGGGGAGTTTCTCCTGCGCAGCTGTGTACTTCCGGTAACGGGAGCCCCCTCTGGAGCCTGGGATGAACACGATGTCTGAGGCTACGGCTGGTGGAGGTCGGGGAAAGGGACGTGGGCGAAGCGATATGAGTGACTTTGAGAATCAGTGCTAACTTAAGAGTTGAATAGCAGAGTGGCATGTAAAAGATAAAGGCTTTTTCGTGTTCTTAATGTTCAAAGACAGTTTTTGTTCATGATTCACGCACATAAGCTAAAATGCAGAAAAAATAAATAAAACTAAACAAGAAATTTCAAAGAATGGTGTAGCAGACTGAAATAAGGTAGTAATACCAAAATTACTTTTAAATAAAGTTACAACATCTCCGATAAAAAAAAAACAACTTTAAACTATCAGATCATAGATTTGAGAGTAGACTGCAACAACAAAAGATTTGTAGAGGTGCAATTTCATCAACATTTTGTTTTGACGTATGTAAGAATATAACTACATGTCGGCACAAAAAATCCCAAGACTCTTTAACATCATGTCCAGTTTTCTCAGAATACAATTTAACAACAATGTGTTTCTAGGGGACAGAACGATATGTTGGGAACAAGTAACATTATCAAAAGTTTTGTAGGAACAAAAGCTCTCAGAAATTTCCAAGAATCAAGAATCCTGGGAACTAGTGTGTCACTCTTCAACGCCAAAAAAAAAAAATAAATCAGCAAAGTCGATGTCTCGGCAAGTCCCACAGTTATTTACTTCTCTGATGTCACTCCAGAAGTTCAAACACATGAGAATCCTGTGCGAAACGTAGACTTTGCTCCACGAAGGAAAATTTAAATGTGGGGAAAAAAACAAAACAATTTGCCGAGGCAAAAACTAGCGCCCTTGATTTGCCATTGATCAAATACTAATAGTTTTGTTGTTATTTTTTCCCCCTTAGATGGCAGTGGGTGAACTTTCGAGAACGGTGCAGTCCTCTCTCCAAGCTGTGAGAAGGCAATGATAGAGAACATGCTATGACACAATGCCAATGTCGCAATGAGATTGACCGAGTAAATTAGCTTACTCGTGACACAGGTGAAAGGGTGTCATGCCAAACTCAATTACTCAATGATCTCTTTGTTAGTTTAATAATGTGGGTGGGCGACTCTCCTTGTTTCACAAAAACACTGAGAGGTATTTAAAAAAAATATAGCAGATCAACCTAGCGCGCTCATTCAGACAATACCGATAATGGCGATAATGGTTATATCGTATGCCTAAATCTCTATCTCTCTCTATCTCTCTATCTCTCTCTCTCTCTCTCTCTCTCTCTCTCTCTCTCTCTCTCTCTCTCTCTCTCTCTCTCTCTCTCTCTCTCTCTCTCTCTCTCTCTCTCTCTCTCTCTCTCTCTCTCTCTCTCTCTCTCTCTCTCTCTCTCTCTCTCTCTCTCTCTCTCTCTCTCTCTCCCTCTTCCTCCCTCCCCCCACACTCTTTCTCTCTCCCTCTCTCTCTCTCTCTCTCTCCCTCTCCCTCCCTTCCCCCTCACTCTTTCTCTCTCTCTCTCTCTCTCTCTCTCTCTCTCTCTCTCTCTCTCTCTCTCTCTCTCTCTCTCTCTCTTCCAATTCTCGTTTTCCTCCCTTTGACTTTCCCACCATTAATTCATCCTATCTTCCTTCTCTCTCTGTATTTCTTTGTATCTGTCTCCGTCTATTTTTGTTCATTTGTCAATTGGTGTATAATGATCTTCTTACTTTAGTTCATTAAGTGACTTTTCATATACGGACGTCAGTAATCCTTCCCCACCTTCAACTGCCATCAAATACAAAAAAAAATACCCTTCTTGCCCTCTCCGTCATTGACGTCCTCGAGTTACAATTTGTTTCTCCGACGTTTATCAATTCGTCATCCTTCAGACCATATCGGTGCTCATCATGAACAAACTACCCACAGAGCGCCCTCTAGCAAACAGTAAACACTCGGTAGGCCTAAGTCCTCCTAGATTACACAATTGTCACTCTTAATTTACGACACAGATAGAGTGGACGAGTGATAGCAGAGCTCCATCTCATATCTCATCCAATCAACCAAATGCATAACATGTGGCTCTTCGTCGTCATCTGTACACAACCTGCTCTCTACAGGTTGGTCAGTTTGGTCATAATTTTGATACAGTGGTGGTCGTGTTGAAGGTCGCCGAGAATGGAATCCGTGACCACTTTTTTCGTTAAATTACTTAACAGTTGTGAAATCCGCGGTCAGTGTCATCGAATGGTCAAGGTGTCCTTCCGCAATGGATGCTGACCACTGTATACACAGACCGGTAAACCGGACCCCCCTAGTTCACACCCTCAGCTGACCGCTGTCCAAACGGTCAATCTTTCGATCGGTCTAGATTAAGTCGTCACAGCTCGATTGGCGTTTACTAAAGCAGCAGTAGATAAAAACCTAATGGTAACGAATTACATGCTAGGGTGCGCCCTGTCTACACTTATCCTAAATGTTCGAGATGTGACTGATTTCTACATGGCCTTGTTGACAAAATAATGGTACATGACCATTAGAAAATAATAGATAAACCTGATGGCTGTGATGGAGGCAGAGGGGGGCAAAAGAAAGAAAGAGAGCGAAAGTGAGAGAGGAGAGAGAAAGAGAGAGAGAGAGAGAGAGAGAGAGAGAGAGAGAGAGAGAGAGAGAGAGAGAGAGAGAGAGAGAGAGAGAGAGAGAGAAGGAGAAAATGAAAAAAAAGTGGTTTTATCTCTGCATAAGAGGAGGAGAG
>JAWDGP010002014.1:85000-100000 GCA_033675545.1 Elysia crispata
ATAATTAAATTTAATGCGGCTTAATATTTTCAGGAAATGAACAAAAATAATACATGTAATAAGAAAAATAATTTCCACCATGTGCATTTCACTACACACTGCCTCAAAGCTGCATCGTGGCTCGCAAGGGAAGAGCAGCGGGACACAGATACTTTCGATTAAATAGCATCCTATAAGCAACCAAATATATATATATATATATATATATATATATATATATATAAAATAACACCCCTCACGCATATGTATGTTTCTACCCATTATTTACACGTGCAGGCTTCTTTTCTTTTCATTCTTTTTCTTGTATACACATTTTTCCCTTCTTGTCCTCTCTACTTGTTTTCTTTCGCCTCTAGTCCTCACTCTTTATTTCCATCCCCATTTTATCTCCCTATCTTCTCTTCTCCCCTCTGATTTTAACCCTAGTGCCTCTCCTCGCTTCACTCTCACTCTCTCTCTCTCTCGCTCTCTCTCTCTCTCTCTCTCTCTCTCTCTCTCTCTCTCTCTCTCTCTCTCTCTCTCTTCCCCCCCCCCCCCTTTTTTTTCAGACTCTCATTCCCCTTCCTCCTATTCTCTAATTTCCACTTGCACTCAACTGTAAACCCCTTCAATTGCCACAAAATTGTATTTAGAACAGCAAACTCGTGTATAATCATGCTTCGCCTGAGCCGGTCTGAGAAACAAATTAAAAAAAAAAAAAAAATTAACATAGACGGAAAGTTTTAGTGCTTGAACCGCTACGCACCAACGCAATCTTATACGCTTCAAAACGAGCAGCGCTACGCCTAATGCTGGGGGAGAAAAATATTAATATGCTGTGACGCAAAAATGGGTTAAAAAAATAATTATAATGATAAATAAATAACATCAGTGAATGAGAGGTGCGGTAAGTTCAGAGCGTTCAAGGCGGGCAGGAACTGGTTTATGCAGGGGGGTAATCGTATCAGGAACCCGGGTTTTGATCTAAAAGTCTTGCTAGTATTGGAAAACAGACCACTAATATTTTAAAGGTAAACTGTAAATCAAATCAAATTGCGTTTGCCGATCGCTGCCGTCGTAAAAGATTGATTTACCACTAGATTATGTTTGACCGTTAATAAAAATGCCCTTCCACTCCTTCTTAAAAGCCTGTAATTATGTTAAAGTACTACAAATACATGAGAAAGAAAAAAAAAACATTGACCACAAGAAAAAGAACAGACCTAGAACAATGACTACTACTAGTGCTACTAAAACTACTACTACGACTGCTACTACTGGTACTACTACTACTACTACTACTACTACTACTACTACTACTACTACTACTACTACTACTACTACTACTACTACTACTACTACTACTACTACTACTACTACTACTACTACTACTGGTACTACTACTACTACTACTACTACTACTACTACTACTACTACTACTGCTGCTGCTGCTGCTGCTACTACTACTACTACTACTACTATTACTGCTGCTGCTACTGCTGCTGCTGCTGCTGCTGCTACTACTACTACTACTACTACTACTTCTACTACTACTACTACTACTACTACTACTACTACTACTACTACTACTACTACTACTACTACTACTACTACTACAACCAACATTACCACTTCTGTTTATACGTTTTGACACCTGTTATTGGTTATTAACGCCACAATCGTTTGATCCCAGGTGCGGTATTCTACGCTTATCAATCCCATCCTCATAAAGCGATACAAATTCAAAACCAAAATATTATCCGTGTAGACTAGAGGGAATGGTTTTTGCAGCAGAGGTGAATCGGTTGTACCGGAGCTAAATCTGTTATACTGGGAAACACAAACTGCGATGGTAAACCGTCCGATCTAGGAAACAGGTTCCAGATTTGACACATCTCCCGCGGTAAATCTTTGTTCCCACAGGGAAAAAAGTTAACGGTTTATGAGTGGATAACGATTTCCAAATAACATCTATTAGATCTAGGCGCCGACAGCTATCATTCACAAACAGCTTGTTAACTGCATCATGACGGGTTGACTGAGGACAAACAGTAAGTGTGATCTTGTACTGACGAGTTTGGTTTACAAAGATCAAGAACGATGCATGGCATCGAATCCTTTCATGACAGATTTCTCTTTATAAATTGATGACTGTTTCAACTGTTCCAACCAAACAAAGGCAATATCGGAAACAGACACTTTTTTTTTATCTATCAATCTATTTAAAGGTGTTTTTTTTTCTATACGCTTATTAATGTAAGTAAAGTAAAGTAAAAGTCCCCGAACTCGTTCCGAGCGTAGGGGGAACCAGGAAAGAAGGGCCCTGATTTTTTCGACATACGACAATGAGAGGTAGTTTGCGATAGCTTTCCTCACCGCCTTTTACTTTCGCCAAGTTTAAAGAGACCTAGCTACCCATTTAGTGCTGGGCGGACACTGGGGAGCTAAAAAAAACTTTGGGGCCGGACTGTGATTTGAACTCGTGATCTCTGGATTAGTAGCTAAGTGCCCTACCGACTTGACCACCACTTACCCCATGCTTATTATAAGGCTACACGTTCTCCCGAAAAGTATCAAGAGGTGAAAGCTATAAAGTGCGAGTGTTAAAGGAATATACAAAAGTAGCTGACGATTCTTATTAACACAAACAAAACAAAACAATACAAAATACAAAAGGAAAACAGTACAGCTTCTGCAAAGCGATCGGGAGGTAAAAAGATAATGCTGTTCCCCAGTAACTCATTCAGAGGTCAAACTACTTTGCTACGTTTTCTGTCTCTAGTTCTAGGTTCTTTATGCGTTAAGGCGTAAGGGGGGTTGGACACAGCCCTCTGGAATAACCAGTATCCAGAAGGCCATGGGTTAAAAAAAAGGGGAGGGGGGGGGGGGTGAGTGACGATTTCGATTAGTTCGATTTAACCTTGATAACAAGTCAAAACCTGTCAACAATAGTGACGAAACCGATGTTAATGACTCTGAATAATGTTTTGGCAATGTTTAGGAACGAGAACATCTACGGTTGCCGATTATTCTAATTGATTATTTAACAGTGCTTTGCACAGAGCCGCACTTCAGAAGATAATAATTTCAAGTTGATTTTATTACAGGCTTGGGTGCACAGAAGATGCCGCTTAAAACTCACCCCCAAGCTTACTCTTCAGTGAAGCCTATCTGCTATCACAATTTGTCGACCGCCCCACGGCGCTCCCAGTTGCCGCTAGAAGTACACGGAGATCGCATAAAATAATAATATGGAGGCTTTCGGCCTACATCGTTACTATCATCAGTCAGATCTCAGGTGAAGAATTAGATCAAAGCATGACATGTCATGTGGTGCGCTCCCTCCCTCCCTCCCCCCCCCCTCTCTCTCTCTATCTATCTATCTATTTATCTCTCTATCTATCTATCTCTCTATTTCACTCTCCCTCTCTCTCTCTCTCTCTCTCTCTCTCTCTCTCTCTCTCTCTCTCTCTCTCTCTTTCTCTCTTTCACTCTCATTCTGTCTCACTATCTCTCTTCTTCTCTCTTTCTCAGTCTCATTCTTCTCACACTCACTCTCTCACTCTTATTCTCTCTTACACTCACTCTCTCACTCTCATTTTCTCTATCTTTCACTCTCAGTCTCATTCTCTCAGTCTCATTCTCTCTTTCTCTCTCTCTCTCTCTCTCTCTCTCTCTCTCTCTCGCTCTCTCTCTCAGTTTATTCTGAGCTTCTTTGTTGCTCAGGTGATCTACCAGTGAGTTAGCCGCAGAATGAAAACCGGCATACCGCACGTAATAGGAAATTATACACTGAAGGTCAGTGCACTAGATTGGGGATTGCCGCAAGACGGCGAGGAGCCAAAAAAAATTTACATTCCTAGATCTACATTTACCTGATTTGTGTGTTTCTGATTTCAGAGCTATTTCCATTTCGTGTTTTTTATAAACTGCGGGGAGTGTTAAGAGGTCATGAACCCACTTGTAATTTCGAAATTGCCATTTCATTCACAAGTTCTAGTCGGTGGAAAGAATTGTTTCCTGCTATTCAGATTGTGACTTTATGTGATCGATTATAAAGTTTGTATACACCAACGAGTACATGGTTGTAATTATGGAGACCACATTTAAATCCGGCCAATTTTTTTTTTTTTCGCCGTTTTGTCTTAAGAGAAATAAAAAGATGACATTTACTGAAGCCAAAGGAACACTGTTATTGTTTATACAATGGCAATGGCGAATGTGTAACTCTTTTAAGATCAACGTTAAGAATAACTCCGACAAAAATCCTTGGAAAGACTACAAGAAAACAAAAAACAAACAAACAAACGACAAAGTTGTAGATGATACTAAACTTAATATTAATTAAGGGGAAGATGAGGAGAAGGGGGAGGAGATAAAGGGAGGGTTTGCCTGGTTAGTTGTTTGGTTGTTTTTGTTGTTGTTGTGTTTATTTTTTTTTCACGTAAATCCTCAGATATGTCACATGTACCAGTGCATGTTGATATTGAAAAAGAGAGATTATTTTCAAATTATACGAGAATCAAGGAAGTTTTTCGTCCAAACTAAACAATCACCCACCAAAAAAGAGACCATTTCAATCCTTTTTTTTTTCTTTGTTTTCCATGGAACGTTTTCTGAACTGCACCCTTTTTAGTTTGATTTGTCTTTTTGAGGTACAATTTAGCCCATGGGGCAACGACTATGCGGGATTCCGTTGTAACCTTTGCAATCTCTGACAGTGATAAGAGGAAATCCGACCCCCCATCGCTACATAGTTAAAGTTAGAACCTTATTTATTATCAGTTTAACTCTCCGAGTAATCTAGCGCCTTATTCACAGAGGGTAGCAAGATCGACAATAACAACAAACAAGACTGAAGTAAACACAAGCCACCCGCTGCTGTTATGCATCATTATCATCGCCACAAGAGGCTGTCGACGGAGAGTAAAAGATAGGCATTATGGGTGTGTTTAATAAATTATTAGGGTTTTTTTGTTTGTTTGTTTTGATGTTGATGATGACGGTGATCATAATGGTGATGACGCATAACATCACAATCATAAAGTCTAACAGGATACTCTAGTACAAAACTCCACCAGAAAGGATACATCGTATTATTGGTGATGACGCTATCTTGCGCAGAGAATATTAAATACGTCAGTCTCATACAGAGGACGCAACAGTCAAGGATAGGTGATCAAGTGGAAATTTAAGATGAACACTCGCCGAGGCCTCAACTCTCAGTGGGCCAGCACACACACACACACAGGTGACCACTGACCAAACCACCCAGTAGGCCGGACACTGAAAGGCATGGACTGGCGCAACTGGCATAATTCTCCTCATAACCTTAATAGGATGGCCTGACAGTGACGAAGAAAAAAAACCAGAATTATCCACACAGCAGGTCGATTGATTCAGGGTTCAGTATCATTATTATTATTATTATTATTATTATTATTATTATTATTATTATTATTATTATTATTATTATTATTACTATTATTGTAAAGTGTGACCAGTCGTCATTCACTTGATCTCTATTTTATTCATGTGAGCTTCACTCAAACCAGATTTAAGTATTGATTGATTTCTTACTCTTTCATTTTAATTTCTTTTTTCTTTTTATTTTTCCTCGTGCATATTTCATTGAAAACAAAGCTCATGCGGGAAAAGAGCATTGTGCTATCTCTTCGAAAGTTTAGACCCAGAAACAATAGGTATGGATTGTAGTGCGTTGCGCGACGTTGGTTTTTTGTAGTTTTTTTTTTAAACCATTCAGGAATCGAAGGTAGAGAGTCCCTACTGTACACGCTAAATTGACTAGGTCCGTCGAAACTCTTCTAGGAAAAAGAAAGGACTTGGGAAGGTTTTTTTTTTTTTTGTTCTTAGAACACTGTTACCTACTAGCTGATCCCTGGATAGCTTTCAAAGAAATGTAAATAAGAATGAGAGAAAAAGGGAAAGCAACGGAAGTGGAGATAGATAGATAGATAGATAGATAGATAGAGGGAGAGAGAGAGAGAGAGAGAGAGAGAGAGAGAGAGAGAGAGAGAGAGAGAGAGAGAGAGAGATTAAAATTTTGAGCCTGAAGCGTCAACATAATCTTGTACTAAACTGATAAAACTCGGGAAGATAAGAAGCTGCCTGTGTAGAAACACTTGGACATTGAAACAAGAAAGATAGACTGGAAAGTTGAGTTGGTAAATGTTTTAAATAGCAACAATCATCATAATACATCAATCGTAAATCTCTGCTCCTCCTTATTCTTCTTTCCCATCTTTATCTTCCCTTTTCTTCTCCAGCTTCTTGCGTTGAAGAACAATGTGAGAAATCATCTAATTCTGTACTTTTACTAATCTGCGTAAGATCCTTTCAAACGCTTAGAGAAGACTCTTAATCCGGAAATTCATCCTTGGCCTTTTTAATTAAAAGGCTCTGAAAATAGATTTGGATTACAAAAATAGCTACCTAACTTCTTATTCATCTAACACCCCCACATCCTACACCACCCATCAAAGAAACATAAATGAACAAAATAAAAACACAAATCTAAATATTTGTTATACGCAACATAAAAGAACAATAACTCTCCCATTATACTGTTTTGAGAGCAGCATAAACCAGGTGACCCAATTAACTGTGCAGTTCGATGTTCAGAGTAAACTTAAGCGACGAAGAAACATCTATGACCCATACACCTGATGCTTTGTTAACGACGGTGCAGCCCAAAGCATTCCAACAGAACAATAAAAGATAAAGCAGATTTATTCGTGAGGCCTAATCTTCTAAAACCCTTAAAATGCCTGCTATCCGGATGAGCCATATTTCCCAAGACCGGGTGTTACCTCGTTAATTAAAGAAAAGGTCAACGCTTTATGCAAAGAAAGATAGACTAAATCTATTTAAACTAACCAAGCTACGCTTAACTCTTTGGTTGTGGAATCAGAAAATTAGTGAAGAAACATAAACTTAAACCTATATTAAGTCAATTATACAAATGCTCTGTTTAAAAATAAAGAAAGGGAAGAAAAATCACTAAAGGCGACAGAGCTACCCACATGTAGGTCTAAGACTCCGGGCCCTCGGTAAAGAGGAGAAACTCATTCGGAAAGCAGTTCAGTGGACCCGCTACTAATAAAGATTATTGAGTTCTACTGGAAGAAAGCATTCCTACAGGGCACAGAACTTGAAGGTCTGAAAACTTAGTATACATCTATATCTATCTATCTATCTATCTATCTATCTATCTATCTATCTATCTATCTATCTATCTATCTATCTATCTATCTATCTATCTATCTATCTATCTATCTATCCATCCATCCATCCATCCATCTATCTATCTATCTATCTATACATCCATCCATCTATCTATCTATCTATATATCCATCCATCCATCCATCTATCTATCTATCTATCTATCTCTCTATCCCTCTCTCTCTCTATCTATCTATCTACACATTGTTTAACACTCCTGTTTAATGGAAAGAGATAAAGCTGATGTCTGTTTGAGATACTTTTATCCGAGGAGCCAGATAGCTGACAGCATGAACCTCCACCCCCCGTGGTTCGAACCCTGGACTGAACTGCCTTGTGTGTTCAGATCGGAGCTCACCTAACAAACCCTATCTTGAGGAGATCTAAACGATATTGCACCATAGACTCTAGTCGTTGCGTCCGGGGTTTAAGTAGCCTAGTTACATTTCCCCGCTATACGCACCAATAAGCACCCGGCGAGGGAAGTTGTGAGAGCAGAAATAAAAAATGCAGGATGCAAATGTAAAGTATAATTATTAATATCCACCTTCTAGCTATGTTAATTAATTTAAATACTGTCATGTAGTGGCAATGAATGAAAATGTCACTAGGTCGAGCGGAACGCGGAAAGCAATGCACAGACTACGGCGTTAAAAATTAGCCAAATGCATGAAGATTATTCATAAAAAAAAAGGCAACCGAAGTTATAATATTGAATGATTGTATTACTTTTCTTTTCTGTAATGCATTTTAATTTTTATATAGCATGGGAGTGTCTATGAAAGGGAGAAAATTAAGATTCCCCCCAAAAATTATGAATAATTATAGGGTCGATTAGGGCAGCCATTTAAAAAAACTACCAATCCCATGCACACTCGTTTTTTTTTTTTTTTTGTTTTTTTTTAATTTTTAATTTTTACATGTATAATTTATTAAGTAAAGGGTTCATTTCGTCGAGCCTCATATTTGCATAATAATGGCAATGAAACCTAAAAACTGGCTTGAAGTTGAAACCCAGTTAAGTTATTTAAAAAATCAAATACGCGGAAACAAAACGAGTTCGAGACTTTTCTGTTATCCAGATGTCTGTCTGTCTCTCTTTCTCTTTCTCTTTCCCCTCCTCTCTCTCTCTCTCTCTCTCTCTCTCTCTCTCTCTCTCTCTCTCTCTCTCTCTCTCTCTCTCTCTCTCTCTCTCTCTTTCTTTCTCTTTTGTAAATTTGTGCAAAATCTGGAGCTGACACCAATTATCCGAGCCTGGCATGAGCCCGGACAATACCAGTACCACAGATCTATCTACATAGGTGATACTGCTCTGGACTCAACTCTTCGTTTCAAGGAGTCTCACTGGTCATAGCACGTCACTCAACTGTCATTAAAATGTTGCCAGATAGCTTAGGCAACTGAGCTCTGGAGCGCCTGGCCTTCCTGCCCTTTAGCCCTAAGGTTAATTAAACTATCACGGATTTAAAGAACTATTTCCTATCTTTACCCTTTTAAATTCAAAACACAAAAACATGACGGGTGTAAATGTGTATAGTTACACAAACAGTAACTGTTTAAGAACAGAAACAAGATTCTTGAAGTGCATAATTATGGTGAGGCAATGTGTATATCTGGGCTTTATCAAAACAACCAGTTTTTCCCTTTGTTAACTGATCGATGGTCTGTTGCTGTTACAATGTCTCAATACATGACCCAACACAAGCTCTGTGAATAGATGCCAGACAGGTCTGTCGCTTGTAGTCTTTAGCCACCGCCCATCGCCCGCCGAAAAAGGAAGAGTCCGGTGATACGATTTGTTGTGCGATACTAATATTCAGATACCGGCGCGCTGTGTTTATTAGAATCACAAAAATATTCAGTCAGCTAGATTTATTTATTCTGTTTCCTCCTGCGCTTGTGGTACGTCCTTGCTGAGAATTTGTGCGACATCTCTTAGCATGTAGGCTTAGACCTGATAATCATATTACAACCAGCCACAGAAAACAAAGCAGAGACAGAGAGACAGAGAGACACAGAGACACAGAGACACAGAGACACAGAGACACAGAGACAGAGAGACACAGAGACAGAGGGGCAACATGCAGGAAGTCCTGGTTTCTAGCCGGCTCATCCCAAGGTGCGGTCAGATCAGATCACCTAACTAAAGCACAACTCCATGCAAACCTGGCCGGCGGAAACACGCCATCTCGGGCGTTTCCGTCTACGAATTCGATTTCTCGGTGACTCAGGAGACATAAGAGTAAGAGAAAGACCGAAGAATTCAATAAAGTCACCTTTTAATATCTTTGTCTTAAAGACTAGGCAAAGAACTCATGTATCGCAACTCAATACAACGGCAAAAAAATACTCATAACAATATCCAACAAAAGAGAAAGCAATGAAGGAAAATAAGGATAAAAGAAGACAGAGAGTGAAAATATTAAAAAAGGAAAAAGGAAAGGAGAAAGAATTCAGCTTAAAGGTAGAAGAAAAAAAAAACAAAACACCTTCAATGATTTTGCTTGGTCTTGTTTGTAATTCCAATCGGCAATCTCAGTCACCGACGGGGCGAATTTCTTCTGTAGATTCCGTCACGATTTTTCATGCTCCATTAACTTTGTTTTGCTATTAGTTGGGATAGCCCCACTCGAGTGTTAAGCATGACACAAATATCACGGGCCATAAAGCTTTTCGACAAAATAGAAGTGAATTTTGGTAAACATGATACCAAACACAGTGGATCTATAGGTTGAGATTCTAGGCCTAGAGACATAGGATCCGTTGAGTCTGTAAAGAATTTATTATTTTGATTTTTCTTCTTCTTCTTCCTCTTCTTCCTTTTCTTCTTATTTCTTTCTTTCTCTCTTTTTTTCTTTCTTTCGTGCTTCCTCGATCTCTGTATTTATTTACTTTCTTAATTCTCTATCTCTTTTCCCCTTCCTTTTTTTTTCTCTTTCCTGCCTTCTAGCACGTCATTTTTCATTTGTGTTTAGATTACTTATTACAACCCCTGGTTCTCTACAGTTTGACCAACCGACAGTTGAGTCGATTGTGGAGTTTTTTTAAACCGACTCTCGACGGAGAGTTTCGCATAATGTGCTACAGATCCAGTCTCAAGACTTCGCTCCCTGTAGACAAAAAAAAAGAGGAAGAACAGCTGCAAGTCGGATATGTGTTAGGCTTTCAGAAAGACGATTTATTGCAGCGGGAACCTTTTGGGGCCCTAGTTTGTTCATAAGTATTTTGAGTGTGTGAAGGTGACCATTTCCGTACTGAAAAAAAAACGAAAAAAAAAATTTTTTTTCAGCCTTGCATTAATAGTCCTAAACGTTTTTAAACATGTATATTTTGGTCATCAATGAATAAAAATGGGATCACTGGTAAAAAAAAAAAAAAACATGCTCTTATTTAGTCTATTCAAAATCTTACCGAAACACAATAAACTAGACAGTGCAGTGAATCAAGATTGAGTCGCCACCACACCGAGCAAGCGCCTGCAGCACTGAGAAACTTAGACCTGAACCGTCCGAGGATGTTAACATTGTGCTCAGAGAAGCGGAAATAGTCCAGTCCACCACGATCACTAAGAAGATGTTCTACGACAAAATCGTACAAGCACACGTCTTCGTAAACGTTTTGGTCACTGAGATTAAAAAAAAAAAAAAAAACTCTCTCCAAATCCGAGATTTAGAATAAAAAAAAAAAAAAAGAACAGTTCAGTTCTCAGAAGGCCTTATATAAGTTCAGCTTATAAACCCGGACCGATTTAGCTAAGAGTGTATACAGTACATGGCAAAGCGACCAGAATGAGGCGGTCAGACAATGTCACGATTGTGGCGTATAAGAGTTAACGACTTGGGGAAAGAAAAAGCGGATAAAACCATAGACAAATAAAAAAAGATAAAGAACAAGTGGATACACTATTAAGACGACAAAACATCGAAATGCGTCTTCCTTTCTCCACCCAAAGGCATTTTCTAGTCTCCAACCACTGAACTTGGTATCTCTCTCGCTGCTCTTCTCTCTAATCAAACTCTACAACATTCTTACCTATATCGTAATGACCAGTCCCCTATTTTTCTCATCTATTTTTGGGTATACTGAGATTTAAATCTAACTTTATTTATGCCGACAGTTCATGCTGGCCGGTCTGCAAAGCAAGACCTATACGTGAGGGATTACGGCCACTTTCCTTGCTTTTTAACACATCGGGTGGTGGCTAGCTAGATCTAGATTAGATCTACACCTTTCTTAGAGGGACTATAGATTGAACTAGAATTGCATAACACTAAATTACGTTGGAAGGATACGCCCTCAGTATCTTCATCAGTCACGTTACCGAAATGATCGCAAGTGCTACAGACGCATGATTATATTAAGACGTAAACAACGTTGAATTAATAGTTTACAAAGAAGTTTCGCCCCACACGGAATAGCTGGCTGTGTCATTGCAACGATTTCATAAATTCACACCCCGCCCGACAATAGCCAATCTCGCACAACCATATATGGTTATGGGACGATAGTTTTCAGAGAAAAATAATTATGATAATGCTCCGCGCGGAAGTCACCTTCTTGAGGGTGGAGTCCATATACAGAAGACAAAAACTGGGAGCTGGTATGGCAGAAGTGTTCATTCGGGCGGTGAATGGATATGCCGCTAACATGGCTTGTAAAAGGGAAGGTAAAAAACAAGAGAATTGTGAACGAAAAGGAGTTCATGTGCGAAAAAAAAAATTGTGAGGCTAAAATTAGACAGGGAGGTTTTAAAGGCATTTAGAAATTAATGATAGTGAAGGTTATGATGATATTGACGGTGAGAGAGAGCAATGGGTGATGATAATAAAAATTAATAAATATACATGTAGTTACATAAGCCGAGTAAGAGAGAAAAAGAATCAAAGTTACGAAATTAAACTGAAAAAGAACGCAAATTCCAATATAATCAAAAGATTTAGAAAGGCCAATTATAAAGACTACTAAATAAAAATGTAAAAAAAAAATCAATGCTCTATGAGCAATAGTAGCTTTTTATCATGCATGCAAGCCATAGCGTTCATATAAAAGTAAAACAGCGTACGAATAAGAGAGGAAATTCAATTTCTGGCTCAGTGTTGAAAGAATGCGCAATCTCTAAATATTACTTTAGCAACCCAAGGGATCGGCGCAGAGGGAAAAAGTTAGTCACGGAATCTGAAGAAGCTTTCGAAAAGGCCACGCTGGAAAAATCAATCAACCCAAAAAAAAAAAGAAGAAAAAAAAACCTGAAAAAAAAATCTGTTCAACATTTCAGCATTCAGTGCAGGTAAGAAATAAAAACTTGCTGAGGTCGAACACGATCTACTGCCCAATGAATAATTAAGCTGAAAAAGGAAAGTGATTTTACTCAATCAATATGTTGCTTGAAAGTAAGTTCGAGGTGAAAAATTACTAGAATGGAGAGTTGTGTCATGTTGAATGCTGAAACAGTGGAACTGGTGTAATGAAAAAAGTAGAAGTATTTGTAGTGGTGTTGAAGTAGTAGTAGTAGTAGTAGTAGTAGTAGTAGTAGTAGTAGTAGTAGTAGTAGTAGTAGTAGTAGTAGTAGTAGTAGTAGTAGTAGTAGTAGTAGTAGTAGTAGTAGTAGTAGTTTAGTAGTAGTAGTAGTAGTAGTAGTAGTAGTAGTAGTAGTAGTAGTAGTAGTAGTAGTAGTAGTAGTAGTAGTAGTAGTAGTAGTAGTAGTAGTAGTAGTAGTAGTAGTAGTAGGAGTAGTCGGAGGAGGAGGAGGAGGAGGGAGGGGAGGAGGAGGTGGAGGAGAGCAGCAGTAGTAGTAGTAGTAGTAGTAGTAGTAGTAGTAGTAGTAGTTGTAGTTTTAGTAGTTGTTGTAGTAGTAGTAAAAGTAGTAGTAGTAGTAGTAGTAGTAGTAGTAGTAGTAGTAGTAGTAGTAGTAGTAGTAGTAGTAGTAATAGTAGTAGTAGTAGTAGTAGTAGTAGTAGTAGTAGTAGTAGTAGTAGTAGTAGTAGTAGTAGTAGTAGTAGTAGTAGTAGTAGTAGTAGTAGTAGTAGTAGTAGTAGTAGTAGTAGTAGTAGTAGTAGTAGTAGTAGTAGTTGTAGTAGTAGTAGTAGTAGTTGTTGTTGTTGTTGTTGTTGTTTATTTTAATAAAGAAGCTTTAGAAAGGGGAAAAGAAACCGTGGAAATGGTCGTAGAAGCTGTTGAAATGGTAGAAGTACCTGCAGACATGGCAGTAATGAAGCTGTGTATAGGTATTGTCCAGAATACAGCTGCTACGTTATTTAATTTAGAACCTCTCTTTGCCAAAACCAATATGTTTGCTTGGAGGTGCTTCATAGGTTTTAACCTTTTTACGCGCAACTTCCATTCGAACATTTTTTTTTCTCTTAAAATTCACACTCTTTATACTGCATTGGCAAGTTGCCAAAGGGACGAACGATAAACCATGATCGATTTTCTGTCTATAACTAATCGATAGAAAAAGGTAGAAGAAGATAGATAAGAGAGAAGAGGCACCTGCTAATTATATTCAACCAATCTTAAGCACAAAGTGCATGGGCACATTTCGAAAACAAAAAGAGTAAAAAAAAAATATTAAGGAATCGACGAGAATTAGGCTATGTTTGAGCAGCTATTGTGGGAGTTCCATACACAGGATTCCTGTCTTAATTAAGTCGAGTTATTTTTAGGCACGAGGACATATTTGTGCAGGCCATCCACACACGATTATTATGTGTCATGCAGATGGACCTAGAGAGACCTTGCAAATCTTAGTTACTCTCCTAATTAAAGGCCTTTTCACTTAAGACTTTTACTGACTGCCTGACTGCTGTTTCCTTCATAAATTACGTACTCCATGACTTTGTCCTCACAAAAACTAATTTCAGCACGCACATAAGAAACATATATATATATATATAATATCTGTGTGTGTATATTCAAATTATTATCATTTTTTTTTAAATCATGACTACTTTTGAACCTAAATGAAATTATGAATAATCTATGTTGATCAGAATAGATTTTTGTCGAGCAATATTGTGCCTACGAAACCCCTTAAATAATTCCATTTATTTGCGAACTAAATCTAAACAAAACCAGTTTTTACAGATCAATAAAAATGCAATTAAAACTGGGATTTACAGAGCTAGAGTGGCCATCATGAATAAAGAACAAGCCCAAGCCTCTTCTCTGTGTGATTCATAGATTTGATAAAAGGATTTCCCCCCCTCCCTCCCCCCAAAAAAGTAACAGGGATCAAACCGTGCAGGGCCATTTGACTGAGCTCTCTGTCTGCTGTGGCTAGATTCTAGATCTAGACAGGCCAAGAACTCGAGTTATTTTCTTTGATACTGCATCACTAGAAAGATCGGACTACAAAGAGAACCATTCGCTTTAAACTTGAGTTGTTTTGATGTTATTTTTGTGGGTTTTTTTTGTTTTTACTTTTTAGCTTAACGATACATTCTTTAAGCGAGCAGGGCGCACCTCTTAACATATATGTCGCGCGTTTTGTTTTGTTTTTTGGTATGCAAAAAGTTGTAGCAAATCTAGGAAAATAATGTCGATGAGAAACCACGAGGAACTCATAAGTTCACACGTTAAATGCTAAGAATGACTAATTTCAATTAAAGTAATCGATGTGCCATATTTGTTGAACTGGCCTCACGATATTATTAACACAGACAATGCTTTCATCTTGTCTCTTTTCCTTTCATTTTCGCTCGCAATGTTTTAGATTTTCTTTCATTTTTTTTTTTTTTTTTTGATGCCAAACAGCATGATATGGCTTCCTCGAGTCGGTT
>JAWDGP010002014.1:105000-110000 GCA_033675545.1 Elysia crispata
GCAGGTGATTATTTAATAGCTTATTGTAGCCCTCACTTGTTTTCATAAAGTGAGAAGAGTTCAGAGGAATGTTACAAGAGTTTGAGGGAGAAACGATAGATCAAGAATGAATTTGAAGACATGCAGCGTAAACCGAACACGTGGGGCGAGTGAATCAACAAAAAGACAAAATATCAATACAATACAAAAAAAAAAAAAGCAAAGAATAAAAACAAAAATCATAGACTGGCGGAGACTTAGTAACAACAACAACAACAACTACTACTACTACTACTATTACTAATAATAATAATAATAATAATAATAATAATAATAATAATAATAATAATAATAATAATAATACTGTCAAAATGATTATGGGCCTATAGCATATATTACTCACATATAGAGTCCATATCCTGGTCTCCGCTATTCTCTTTGAGAGAATGAGGTAGTTTGTTTTGTGTATCCATCCCTTCCCCATCGCCGCCCTCCATTTCATCATCGTCCTCCCCTGCACGCTCTGTCAAGAGCTTCAGGGCGTCTAGGTCCCGAATCTTGCCGTCTGCCAGGACCCCTACTCCTCCCTCGGTGCCGGAACCAGTGCCGGCTGTGATGGTCACATGACCTGACTCACTGGTCAGACTGATGTCATCACAAAGACCCGAATCCTTGCTGCCTTTGGCTGGTCCGTCTCGCTTCATCAGGCAGGGGCTGGCTACACCCTCGCTCAAAACATCGTCCACCTCTCCCTCCACACCCTCGTTGTCGTCCTCGCTGCTGTAATCGAAGTCTGGCGTGGACGTGATTGGCCTTGTCACGGCCCGGTTGATTGTCCAGTTCTCGTAGCTGGCCAGGCTCGACTTCCGGCGGTCGGCGGAAGCGTCCGTGACACCTAGCTCGTGCTGGCGCCGGAGCGACACTGGCGACGAGGGCGTGGAGGACGAGCGCGGGTTGGAGGCTACCGAGGATGATGTCGAAGTGGTGGAAAGTCTGACAGACGGATTGCGCCCCAGAGTATCGTCCACGGGCTCTGACCCTAGAATGGCGTCCAGGCAGAGCACCGCCTCCTTGACATCCTTGTCAAACGTGAAACTGACCGATCTATCCCGGCACAGTCTGCGGTCCTGATAGTCCTCCTCAGAATTGACAATGGTGTCCACGCTGTCCTGGCTCCACATCCTTTCTGTTGTGTGGCCTTCCTCGTGGAAATCAAAAGCGTCTCTGTCAATGTCACCCTCCTCTCTTTGCGTGTTTATTTGGGTTGACGAATTTTCTTCCGTCGGCTCTGTGTCATTAGCTAGAGTACCACCACGGTGTAAGCGGTTGTGTATGGATATTAAACTGGAACGTGACTTTCCAATGAGCTCACCGAGTCCTCCTCCCTCTTCGTCTTGTTTAGTTTTGCTATCTAAGTCCTCGTCATCAGAGCAAGGTTTAAGTTCTGGGTGGTCCAGTCCAGCTGGCCAAGCCACAGCATCGGCCGCTAGTAGAGAGTGCCGAACGGCGGTTTGTATTGTAGAGAGCTTTTGCTCTTCTTCACCCTTCTCCTCTGTAACACACTTACTATCTTGTATATTGTCAGCTTTAGAAGAGGTCACTTCCGCTCCCACTTGGTCACAAGTGTTTTCCTCTGGATGAGTGTTCTCCCTTAGATTGTTTATTGTCTCATTGGCACGTTTTCTCGCATGCACTGGTGGAGTTGTGTAATCACTGCTAGCACTGACAGAATCGTTTTGCGAAGATTTATGGCTTTGAGTACGGGTTTTACCTCCGAAAAGTTCCGCAATGCCATTCACATTGCCCTTTCGGCCATCGGTTCCTGAACTGGGTTTCGGGGCGGTGTCGACAGGATTGGGCGACTTGGACTTCGAAAGTGAAGGCGAAGCTACAGGGGATGAATGTGAGTGAGGTAATCCGAAATTAACGTAATCCCCGTGACAGGCGCTGGTTTCTTCTATTTTGTCAGGCTTAGAAGGCCCTTTTGGCTCAGCAGAAAAGTTCGAGAGTTGAGCGTGAGCCGACTGACTGGGCTTCAGGGCAGGTTTGACCCCTGGTACCGGTGGCGCAGCCTTACCGCTTCCGTAACGAGCAGGTTTCTTGGCCACAGGAGGGGGGTTTGGCGCGCTCCTCGCAGGTACTGGCGTCTGTTTATGAGAAGACTCCACATTCCCGCTAGAACAGGTGCTGGGTGTAGGCGTGCTCGCTGTCAGTGTCACAGCCCCATCAGGTGAGCGCCCGAATGTCTTATCCTTACAAGCCGGAGTGCGTTCAGCAACTGGAGCCGTAGCGCTCGCGGCTGTGGTCCTCACGGCCTGCGAGGTGTTTACGCGAGCATTGGCCTCAGTGTGAGTGCTGGGCGGGAGTACTTCGTATGCCGGAGGTGCCGATGGAGTGAGTCGAGGCGAGTCAGTACTGCTAGTTGCGTTCCGTGGCCCACTTGTACCTTGCGGGTGATTTACATTTATTACCGTGGCTGACGCGCGAAACTTTTGTTCTAAATTAGAGACTGTTTTCTCTTCTTGCCCCTCATCATATTTTTTCTCATGTCCCTTGTCACGGTCTGCGTCACCCTGAGGAGTCGGCGACAGTGAGACTTGGTTGCTTATGTCGACATTTTGTCTCACGTCATTGTGTGACGAATGTCTATTTTTAACCTCGTCTATATTTGGACTTACCCCAGTCGAGATGTCGCCCCGCAAGGCATGTGAGTCAACAATACCATTGTCACTTTTAGCCTCACTGTTGTCACTATTCACATGATTTGCTCCACTACCACCATCCGAATGCTGTGTGTTGCTCTCATTGTCATCCAGAACGAAATCGAAGCCCGTGGTCATTTTCAGCATCTGGAAGTGTCTCCCCAGGTGTGGGCTTTGCGTCGTGCTCTCCTGACTCCTTGGGATTTCAGATGGGGCCACATGCTTTGATGTGACCGCAAGGAAGTTGTCTTTAGAAGACAATGAATTGCGCTCCAGATCAGCTCTGGAAGCGTTGCTCTTTTTCCTCCGAAACATTGTCGATGTTAGATAGTCTTGTAGAGAGAGCACGTTGTCGTATGGAGACTCTTCATCTTCAGACCCTTCATTCATCTGTGGGTTTTCGCAAGTCGGTTGTAAATTACGACATACTTTGGTGTCTTCAGAGCTCGGATCCCTGATTTCAGTACGACCGGATTCAGAAGAAAACTTGTCCTTATTCGAATGAAAAGAGCCCACGGTTCGATCAGTCAGCACACTATTACCTGTTTCAGAACTTGGTCTAACTGGTAGGGCATCGATTGCAACACTGAGATTACTTATTTCATGACTAGATTTACACTTAGACCTTGCCGCCGGTACTGGTTTGGCTCTTGTTTTTACAGCCGCAGAAGTAGATCTAACCACTTCACTTTTTACAATGTTAGAATTTATCTCATTTACCTGCTCATTTAAAGTTGAACGAACTGACTGGCTGGTCTTTATCTCCTGACCAAAGGAACAAAATCTTAAATTATCATTTGAGATGACCTCTAGCAGCGCTGTGTTTATCTGCTCCACTTGCCGAGCAAGGTCTGCTATGTGTGCTTCGGTGACAACACGATCGCCGCACAGCACGGCCAAAACACGAATGAGAAATCCTTTAGTAAACAACTGGCCTTTTAGTTGCTGACAGAGTTGGTTAATTTGCTGGTCCGTCGTGCACAGGCTCTCCTGGATGGCCGAAGTGCGAGTTGCGACAGCCGATTTATCAATGACATCGTCCTCAGCAAGTTTTTCTATTCCCTCTAACACTGTGGTGCGAGAGGCGGCGGAGGGGATCACGTAATCATGTCGTTTACACTCCTCCAAAAACGCCTCTCTCATGCGGCACACATTCGCGGCCTTCATAACTGGCTGCTCGTTCCTGGCTTGATGCGAGAGAGAGAGAGAGAGAGAGAGAGAGAGAGAGAGAGAGAGAGAGAGAGAGAGAGAGAGAGAAAAGGGCCCTTTGGTGAAGTTCAAGTCAACACGGTACAGATGTGGGCATGGGCTGAAGCATGACGAAGAGAGGGGTTTAAAAAAATACACCTCAACCTACACGTGACGACCATAACCTAAGCGACGCGGAAATGAAGCGCTAAATCGTCCACGCCTACTGGAATAAGATCTGAAAACCAAATGCACAAACCTACTGGTCACTAGAACGAGACGGACCAAAATATTCAACACCACTGAAAACTATTTGTAGTTCAGGTATGTGCACTCATGATCACGGCGATCATAGTCTGTCATGCTAACTACAACTTTACAATGTAAACACGTCTACACGTCCAGCACACAGCAAAACTTTATCATCTGTATGGTACACACACACTCACTTAACACAGTTTGTCACCAAAGTCCAACTAGCAGCGACACTAGGATCGCGATAAGAATTAAATACACAATGTCGAAAAAAGTTTTGTTCTAGGAATATTTACAGTTCACTTGACCTAGTAACTTTGGCAGATGTTTCTAAAAATCTTAGTAGTGTCTATCAACCCGCTGTGTGTTTTTGTCCAACACCAGTGCACTGTTCTCCGTGATCCGAATTATTCCCAGCTGATTTTATAGACTTTGCGTGCCCGGGCAACGATGTTACCTGGAGAAAAGAATGCCATAATGGTTAATAAAATAGCAATAGATGTGGCTGACACCAAGTGCCAAGCGTTCATTGTGTGTGACATTGAAACACGGTGTGTTGTTTTGAAGTGTAGTTAGCTATGCACGATTAATCTCGATTCTTGACTGTATTTCTTGTGATGTTTGTTTCGTGTACACATCCACACAGACTGAGCGTACAACAGAAAACTAAACATATAATATAGAAGGCCTACCTTGATGAGGAGACTCGGTCATAATTTTACACGCAATAGCCAGAATTGCATTCTAACATACGCAGATTTCGTGTAATGTTAAATTTGAGGGACGTACATGAGAGCGAAGAAAAAAAGAACAGGAAACTTCATCCAGGAAATTAGCATCAATCTTTGAGAGCGAACGAAGAAGAAGAAGACTCAG
>JAWDGP010002014.1:115000-157500 GCA_033675545.1 Elysia crispata
AAGTGGTGATGTCGCTTGCGCCATTATAGTGTTTAGTTACTGGTTTTCAATAACATGTCCTAGGACAAAAACTGGCGATGTCACTTCCCCCCATTATAATGTTTAGTTACTGGTTCTCAATAACATGTCCGTCAATTTTTAACAGTGATTTTGCTTTTGTTGTCCAGGCTGCACGAACAGTTTATGTTGACATTGATGTTTGAATTGAACATTTTTTTGCCCTTGCTAATAAAATGACTACTATTATATCAATATAGGTACTTACATGCTTCCTGAAGCCTCTGCAATTGACACGTTTTTTGTTTAATATTGTCATCGACATAGGTACAGTTATATTATCATGTTATTCTCATTATTTTTCATGGGTTTTTTAGGTATCATTTTCATTGGTCTTAGTAGTCACAGATTTTCTGAAGCTATTTTTAATATATTCCTCATATTTTAATTATCCTCATGTCTGAAGCAATTAGTATATGTATAAAATCATTTTCTTTTTTCTTTTTGATAGCACTCCTTTATGAACTTTGTCAACACGTCTGAATAATGAGTTGTATAAGACAAAAATGATATAAAAGATACAACACTTACCGTTTTTATTCACGATGGACGCTTTTTGAAGAAAAAAAACAACAAACCAAATACATTGATTGTTGCATTCAGTCTGCACATAACAATATCAACTAATGGGCATTGTAGAAGAATATTTACACGTAAGAGCATTTCACTTGCCTCGTTGTGATTTATTGTTTTCGCCCCTTTCCACGCCTCAGGGTAAAAGAAGAGGTGCGAATAGCTGCACGCTTTGAATGCTCTCGAGTTAAATAAATATGTATCCTGACCTAGTTTTTGTGTGCCTGCCGCGCTATATAATTAAAGTAGGGCCCTAACGTCAGGGCAAAGCTTAAATATAATGGGTGCGCAGTACTAGATCTAGGGCTAATATAGCCTGCACGCCGCAGTGTCCTGTTCCTTGAGAGGAGAATTTCCTGGAAAGCTGGAAGATTAGATAAGCACTTCGTCAAATGAATGTTGAGCGCTTGATTTTGTAAGGAATGTAAAATTAAAATAAATCACTTAAAAATCGAACAGGAAAGAAGTTATCATTTAAAACAAAATTTGTCCTAAAAAGATCTGCCGACTGAACACTTTAAATAAAACAAGAAAAGGATAAAATGGCAACTTGTTGGATTTTATTTCAATCTTGACTATCACACTGTGGCTAGGGTTTATCTTACTGAAGGTAATAAAACGCAACACTTACTTAAAATGTCACCGCTTTAGAAAAAGCAAGAACAACATCAACATGCACAATAATAACAACAACAAAACAAAGAATAACGACAGTGAAAAAAAAAAAGTTTCACAACCAAAAGCACCACTATAACAAGAACAAGATTAAAAAGTGATTCAGAAAAACATTTAGCGGAATGGGCATGGGTTACAAATAGTACAATATGATTACTTTATCATCTCTAATACCCACCAAGATACCAAATGAATCAAATATCGGTTAAAGCAGTTGTCAATGTTACTTATTCAACTTAGTGCTCAGCCGCAGGCCTCAACATTATTTGGCGAAATGGAACCAAATGTTTAAATTAAAAAATTACAGATCATAGAGTATTATTACCATTCTAGTTGACCGATTGGCTTCAAACAAATCTGAGTTTTACATTCACCCCTTAATACCGTTTCTTGACATGTCAACATGTTTATTCAATATGCCACATAATAATATCTAAATTAGATGAAGATGAAGTAGGTCACTGTATTCATAGTAAATAATTATAAAGAGCTAAAACTTTAGGTGGCACCCAACAGTGAAATAGGCTTCGTATGGAAATAACCGAAACACCCCTGCCTCAATGAGACTCGAACCATCGACTTTTAGATGCGTCGGCACCTGTCGCCTTGCATAGAGATCATGGCTTATAGATTAATACACCACTGCGCTCCCTAAAGGGTATTGGTATAAGCCATGCTCTCTCTGAGTGTCAAGTCGGCGAAAAGGCAAAATGAACTTTTGAGAGCAATTTGCCGTCTAAATCCTTATTTTTTCTTTTGTTTTTATTGACCAGATTTGAAGCTGAAAATAGCAGTTCTGAGTCTCAACCGTTTTCCATGTTAAGTCGTCAATATCATTCATACACGGTCAATTTAATTGTTAATACCGAATATAAAAATCAAATTGCGTAATAAGATTGATCTGTACGGGCGCCTTTAGTCTTGCTCATTGCAGTTTCGTTAACGCGTAAACTTTTATCCTTTTAAGGATTGTTAATACCGAATATAAAAATCAAATTGCGTAATAAGATTGATCTGTACGGGCGCCTTTAGTCTTGCTCATTGCAGTTTCGTTAACGCGTAAACTTTTATCCTTTTAAGGCGTAATTTCTTCAAGACGAATCAACTGGTTATCATCGCGAACCATAAAAACGGTAAGCATGCATGAATGTGTGTGGTGTTTCGATGAACTGCATTGTGAGCCCTTATGCTCTTTATAGTCATGATTTATAATTGTCTCCAAATCTTTTAAACGCATGACGACAGAATGATCGACGTCGACACCAATTCAACTCAATCGTGCAAACTTTTTTAGGTTGTTTTATCTCTTACACCGCACTGGAGAAATGCGTCAATGCACCAATTGGAAAAACAAAACAAAACAAAACATAAACATAGCACGCGTTTTGACTTGCTGTCAGTTTCGCAAGTTTGGTTTAAAAAAAAAAAGTTTGTGGATAAGAAAAAATGCCGTCGTTTTTCGTTTTCTCATTAATTATATTTTTTTATTAAAACATTATGCGGTCAGATATGGGGTCAATGCAAAGAAATTTTTCCTACAGATTTCGCAGCTCTTCGTTCTGCGGATTATCTTGTTCTACGTGGACAAAAGCTCCAAGCCCGTCTTTATAGTAATCGTCTTCAGTAATTGAGACAAAACTTCCCTTATCACTTATCGAAAGTAAAATTTTTAAAAAAATTAGTTCAGACAAAACTTAAAAAAAAAAGGATATAATATATTTTTCTCCATACAAAACGAGATTTTAATTTGGGTGTAATAAAGCCATCGCAATTCGTATAAAGAATTTCTGATAAAGAAGTTTCAATACAACTATCAAATATATTCTACAGGCTTAAGTTCTTATTTTATATGGGCAAAAAAAGGGTAAATATATTTTTCTCCATATAAAACGAGATTTTAATTTTGGTGTAATAAAACCATCGTAATTCTGATAAAGAAGTTTCAATACAACTATGAAATATTTTCTACAGACTTAAGTTCTTATTTTATATGAGGAAAAAAAGAAGTAAATTAGTTTATTTATGCCATATCAAAGATTGACAACACAATGCAGGTCTGACAACAAAAACGTGTGTAGATCTAATGCCTAGAAATACCATACTGTGAAAATAATTCAAAATACATTACTTTTTCAGTTTTATTTTATTCTATTATTATTATTATTATTATTATTATTATTATTATTATTATTATTATTATTATTATTATTATTATTATTATATTACACTGTTCGTATCAAAGTAAACTCGGGGTTTTCTGCCAGTGTCACGCGTGTGACACTCGTAACACACAAATTTCCATGAACAGTCTTGTAAATGGAAGGGTGTATACCTCAACCACTCAGCCACCAGAAAGTCAAAAACTTTCAAAAAGCATTTCAACCAAATTTGAAAATCTCGTCTTGCGATGGAGGTGGAAAGGTAAATCCTGTTAAGAAATATAAATCTAGATCCTTATTGTTCTCTTACTGAAAAGAAAAACAAGAGCCTCGAAGCATGGAGCACGTAGAAGCAATGAAAAGAAAATTTTCGCGGTTGTTAAATCATTGGCTTTTCCAACCTTTGAAGATAAATAATACGCGGCTATTGTGTTACTTTGGATCTAAACGAGTTAAAGCCACCCATTCTTTTTATGAGTTTGGCTTATGTACAACAAGCTAGGCCCAAAAGACTGTATCAAACATTTGTAACAACCTTATATGTAAACTTGACCGTTGCGGTGATATAAGCACACGCACACAAAAAAAAAGAATTAAAAAACAAAAATAAAAAGATAAAATAAAAATTAAATGTAAATGTAAAATAAAAGGGTTTAACTACAAAACATTCAGCTGACCATATTTTAATGTCAAATTATCGGGGTACTGAAATGGTGCCAATTTTAGCATGGCGGACACGCACCAAAAACTTTGATATTTCAATGACTTGTTATTCCGAAGAATCAAGATTTCCCCCGACCATGAACTTACGTGAGAAAATATCTGGTGTGTGGGCGAGGTGTGGATCGGAGTGCGGTTGGTCACAATACGAGCGAACAAATTTACTTCATAGATCCAACAACTCACATGTATTTTATGCGCTCCCCATACGTTGATCTCACACATTGAGATGGGAGTGCCCTTCTAGACCACCAGTTGGAAATAACACGGAGGCCTATCCAGTTCCTCGAATGTTTCGATATTATATATGAATTTCCTTGAATAATTTCATGATTGGATTGAGTAACCTGTGTCAGTCATTGCTATAGGTCTACAGATCTACTCAGAAAATGGCAGCAGATCCTAGAATGTAAGAATCAAATACAATAGATTGGAATGCGTCCATACAATTTGTGCACAGCAAGCTGATATTAAACGCATTAACTGCAACATTCATGCCACCAACCATCACTGACGACTGGAAGTTTTCAGCTGTCTTTTAAAGGTCACTTTTGGTCCTTGAGTTGAAGGTAGGAGGAAAGTAGAGGAAACCCCCATGGAACCCCCCCCCCCCCAAAGACTTTGGGAATAACCAAAGCCGCGACAGCACTATTTCCCTTTCATCCTAAGTTAAAGCTTTTGGCAAGATATAGGCTCATCTTAAAGTAATACCAGTCTCCGTGCAGCAGCTGGGGCTTTTAATAATATTTTATACTATTTTTTGTGAAAGAATAATCCATGTATAAAAACGCAGACGGAAGTTTCGTTCTTTGAGAACTTCTACGCTCCCCAAGCTTGCAGAAGAAAAGTTTGCTCATAGTGGTTTCTTTTTTCTTTCTTTTGTTTTTTTAATAAATGTATATTTTTATAGTGTTTCTTTCTTTTTTTTATTAACGCATTTTTTTAATAGTGTTTCTTTTCTTTTTTTTTTTTTTTTTTGGGCTGGGGTGTGTGTGCGTGGGGGGGGGGGGGGGTGAGGAGGAGGGATTCTTCTTTTTCCGAACTTCCTTTCTCATCGTGTCACCTTCTATCAACACAAAACAATGAGAATGAAATGCATATTGTATTAGAACTCGTCGTAGGTTTTTTTTTTTTTTTTTTACCTAACGAATTATCTGATATTCCTAAGTTCTGTGGCCGAAATCATTGAACCTTTGAACGTTATCCTGTTTTAAAACACCAAGTGTCATCGGGCTATTTGTTCTGGGGGAAAAAGTACGGTGGGTGTCGCCTCAACATCCGGTAAACCGTGTGCAAATTTATCTCACGGTGCGGTGTAAACAATGAAAACAGGGGCTTGGCTGACACGCCGTATGACTTGACTGACGACTTTGACTGTTTATCGTAACTGTTTCCGGGGAAAAAATCCGAAACGCGACGCCAACAGTTTTTGTGCTCTACCCGGTACCTGATAAACCTTTAGATCCTGAAACAATTATGGACTTTTAAATCGTCCTTGGACTAATTTGACTAATTGGACTAATTGAAATTAACCAATTCCTTTTGATTTGTTTTCTGGTTTTGGTTGTTTTGGTTGTTTTTGTTTTGTTTTCTTTTGTTTAAGATTTTAAACTTTGTATTGGACACATTTTTGTCTACTGTATAAAGACTCAACGATGTAACGCATCTGATAGTCAATTGATCAAGCTCAATGAATGGATAAACCCACTTGACAATATTTATTATCAGAAAAGTTTTAGGATCTCGTGAACTAGTGCTGCAATGTACTGTGCAGTTTGAATAAAAAAAAAAAGAATGGTTTCTTTTTAAACTTTAGACCCTCCCCTCTGTGCGCGCTCTCTCCCTCTCTCCCCCTCCCTCTCTCTCTCTCTCTCTCTCTCTCTCTCTCTCTCTCTCTCTCTCTCTCTCTCACACACACACACACACACACTCGCTCTCTCTCTGCTCTGTTTACCTCTCTCTATCTTTGTCTCTCTTTCTCTTTGCTCTGTTTACCTTTCTCTGTCTCTGTGCCTCTCTCTCTCTCTCTCTCTCTCTCTCTCTCTCTCTCTCTCTCTCTCTCTCTCTCTCTTTCTCTCTCTCTGTTCCTTATTCCTTCTATCTATCCATCTATATTACAGTGTAAAGTATTACATGTATTAATCCATATTCGCCTATGTATCTTCTGTCTCTTTCCCCTCTCCCCCCACCGCCTACCTCAAGATCTCTATCTAGCTATCCAAACATATCTCCAGCTCTATATTGTCTATATGTCTATATGTCCTCACCAAATCTTTATCAATATTTAAACTTAAGAAAAATAGCTGTGTTCATATTCTTCCATATCCCTTTTTCCGCTTGTTTCGATCAAAGTAGCCTCTGATCATTTGTTTTTAAATCATACTCGATTGAAGGATGATTATGATTGTTATGACCTTCGCAAATCATAAATAAGCCTGATAATCCAGTGAAGCATTGTGGGTGCCACTGCCAGCGAACGATTCAGCTTCCCTTCACACCAAAAGCAGGCAAGACCCGCGTATGGGTGTGGGAGTTTATGCCATCAATAGGTCTACTTTTATCTCTTAATGTAAAATAATTTGCTGGAAGTCATTCCAAGAAAATTGTACAAATGACATATTTACATTTCCCTCCCTGACCAATCAGATCTCCTCTCTTCTGCCATGGGTTTAATGCCAGTCGCTGTTTGTACAGTTAATTTTGTCAGTTTATATTTTGTTTACAGTGCCATTAATGAAAAACTGGAGAGGAAAAAAAAAACACGTCTGTCTTATTTCCTATTCACCATTGTTAAATAGTTATTTTTTTAAAACACATTCACATGTTTATTTTTCTTTTCAACATTGATACTTCATTTCGGTTACATCATCTTTCAAACTGCATGTTAATTTTTTTTTCGGCAATTTTCAAAGATCTATGATTAAGTATGTCTACAAAAATATTATACCCGAAAAGCATACAGTTGGGAATCGAATGTATGCGATAGACTTGGTTCTATAAATCCATTTCAGTATAATTATAAGGCACATCCGGCGATTCAGTAGTTTGGGTCGCCAAACTAATGTCTGTGGACTCTTTCCGATTGTGGAGTTGACTCAAAACACAGACGGTTGTTGAGTTTGAGGTCTCATTACTAAGCTAAGTGCTGCCTGACGGAGGCTCAAATAGCCTGGGAACTGAGAAATCCTTACGGAGTCCAGAGCTAGCACGTAATAATCTAATTTTTCTGAATCAAAAGATCTAAAGAGGCTTCAATCTGGGGCATTAACTTTGAGTCATTGCAAGCTATGCTAAATTCACTAAGGTTTTATTAAAACGAGAAAACTACCATCCATGATTTTGCATACTGGTTAAATTTCCTGCGTAGGCCTAATTCAAGTTTAAGTAATATTACAGTGCGCAAAGAATCGGGGCTTTGAAGCAAAAGTCAACGAAGAAAAAAAAAAGATAACGGATTGAAAGAAGAGTAATGTTCATAACCATGTTGATAACACGTGTGTGTATTTTTCAAAAAAGAGTTAAACCTTAAGTTGTTAGAGAGTGGGAAGAAGTAAACATTGAAAAAGTAACCTCGCTTACACTATTAATATCACCGAAAAATGAGGAATGTTGTGGGAAGAAGAGGGAAATGTGAAAACGTGAAAATTATTAAAAATTATGAAAATCATAATAATGTTGACACGGACTAAGACTAGTACTAGTAGGAGAGAAAAAATGTCAGTCACATACATGAAAATGATTAGCAAGATGTTGAGTAAGAGCTTTTCGTTTTAACTGTTTTAGAACAATCGAGTAGGAGCGTTTAAAGTGTGCCAAGACACCACGGAAACAACTACATAATCTGTGGACTACTTAACTCAAGTACTGGCAGAGAGCAGATAGAGATACGAGTTGTTTCAGAAATTCAAGATGAAGGAAGGATAGTGAACATAATTTGTTATAAGCCCCAACTGGACAGCCGTAAACATGAACTCTTCACTGTCCACCATTTCAGAGATCTTCCATGTGAAGCCAAGAGCAAAATTCCAAATTATTATACTTTCTGGATTACAATTCTCATTATAACTCACCTGCATCTGGCTTTCATATAAGGAAAAGTGAAAAGCTCTACATCATGCTCATCATTTTTGTGACTGTCTTTTTTGTCTCCTACTAGTACCAGCCTTAGCCCATGTCAACATTGTTATGATTTTCATAATTTTTAATAACTGTTATGTTATATAAGTGACCTGATCTATGAAACAACTAATAATTAGGGGTTCATCTGAGTATCTGACTACAGGTAGGCTGTGGCCAGTTGAGGCCCTACAGCCCTGGGTTTGGATCCTGGACATGGCTTCCGATTCCTCTAGAAGGATTCTGTTTCCCCCATGGATTCCAGTCTCTGCTTGGCTTGAGAATGTGTGAAAGACTAAGGCATGATTCGAATACGATGTATTTTTTATTTTCTTGAAAATGACACAAACTCGTTCCTAGGACAAGGAGACTTTGAATTCTTTACTTATCAGATTTCAACAATTTTTGAACTGGTGGAGCTCTCTTTCTTTAAGCTCTTATCCATTTACTGTTCAATAGAGAAGTGCGACAGTAAGCAAAATAAATACATGTAACTCAAAAAGACAAACGCAAATTAAACAAAAATCAAAGCCATCATATAAAAATCCAATCTTTATTAGTAAAACATGGACACTACATACATCTTTAAGCAAGCAAATTGACTAAAGTCACTCTGTGAAACAAGTCTCCCACGTTGAAGTTTTGTCACGCGAAGGGTGGAAAAGACAAAATTTAAAACCAGCACAGTCATATCACTAGAAAAGCACCATAGGCTAAATACAAGTATCAAGAATGACAGGTCGATGCACAAAGTCAAATGTAATGAAGCAAAGTCAATCGCCTCTAACCAATTGCAGACAATTCTCCTTGCGTCTTTAATATGACCTTGCAGATGAATACCAATGTTATGTTTTCATTCCCTTTTCATAAATATCTGAAGTAATGAATGAGATGAGTAACCTTTTACTTCTTTATGCAGCTCAAATATAAATGTATTAGACATTGTTCTATAGAACGCAAATCTCGCATGCTTGAAAAATAAGTCTATATGCATGAACAGGTTAGCTACCCACAGACTCAGCGTCAAATTATTCTATTCACACTGGTATGAACAGGCTGTACATTTTCACAGTTGTTATTGTTTACAAATATATTAAGAAAGTTTTTAAAAAATCCAATATTGACATTTTAACTGAGTTAAAAACAATTGAGTAACTTAGAGGCTGTTATTGAAGAGAAGAGCAAACATTGAGATATTACATTCTTAAGGCACTCAAATTTCTGCCTGCAGTGGGATAACCATAGAAACAAAGCATGGAATGAAAGGCTAATCTGAAAAGTAAGTTATAAATCAAATGCCATTCTTCTATTTCTTTATTGATGAAGGAATTACAAAACGTAGAAAGCCACATATAATTATAAATCCTATTAGTACTCAAGATTTTTACTAATACAAGCTTTGAACTAGGTTGTCCACCTTATCCTCCCTGAGTGCTGTCAGGCATTCCTTAAGCTGACATTCACGATCAGGCACGGAGGAGATATTAAGCCTAGGCCCTGAATCCAACCATCCATAGTGGCAAAGGGAAAGGAAAAAAGTGGGATCCATAAATAAAGCTTGACCAGAATATACAAACATATATAAATGGTGTCCATCTGAAAGTGAAATCATCTTACCAGGGTCTGGAATAATGAATCAATCATGTTTCACTGGTATTGGTAATGGAAAGACAACAGTAATAAGCATGTTTACTAAAAGTGATCTTGCAAGCTAAAATATAAATATCATCTTCCAGGTAATTGAGTCCCCCAAACCATTTTCTAACCAGAGACTAATGCTTGATTACCAATCACTTAAAAAAAAGGCTTTAAGTCTATCTGACTCACATGACAGGAAAACATTGGCTGGGCTTGTAAGTCTAAATCAGAGTAGTGTTATTCTTCTTTATCTCCGTTGCTTCTTACTTCTCTACACTTTTTTTTATTTTGTGCACAAACACACAAAAAAAATCCTGGCAATCAAAAAGTTTATCAATCTGGGTCAAAATTCAATATGGCTTACACTCAAAAAAGAAGAGATAGCATACGTGGGTAATAAAATGGAGAGTCCACTTCCGTTTTTTTAAATAAACATCTACAGATACCAAATCAGCACTTTGAAGGTGAAAATTTCTTGAAAAATCATTGAAAGTCTAATTAATCTTAATACTTATCAAGAGACGACTGTTTTTTTTTTAAAAAAGGTGATTATGTCATGTTGTCTAAGATGGCAGGTCACAGCTTCAGACAAGTGAACTCATGCTAAGTCAAACATTTCCTCTTCTATCATTTATTTACAATTCAAAGAAAGGGATTTATGCAAAGCCCTTTATCCCACCAAATAAAACTTCTAACAACAAGAAAAGAGTTTGAGTAGGATCTACTCAACAGAATACACAAGACAACTAGCATAATTTGGAGAGTGTCAAAAAATGTTTTAAAGGAAACACATACAAAGTTTACTTTCAAATCTTAGTAAATGTGAAAAAAAAAAATTGAAATGGTAAATGTTTTCAGCAAGGTTACACCCAAGCTTGGTCTGGTTGGCCTGCAACACAAGACCCTACCTGAAAACTGATTTTAAGTCAAAAACTCAATTTAATTACTTCACAATATCTTTTTGCTCTTGTGCCATGTAAGAAAGAGCATTTTATCGTAATTGTATGAAAAGATATATCTAAAAGGAAAGATAACAATTATAATATCTTTGTAGTGTACTGAAGGTTTTATGAAACATGAAAGAGTAAAACCTGATTATATGGACCCCAATAACACTCGTTGAATCTCTTAGGCTGCCAGGATTTGAATTTTACAAAATCTGACGACATGCAAAGAATCAATAAATTCCTTTTTATTCTCTCCTTTTACTAAACTGATATCACCTGCCTTTCATGCATCCCAAACTTAGATGACAAAAATTTATAAACATAGCCTAGTTGGTTTTAAGTAATATCTTGTGGTCAGCTTTATTTTTTGCCCGATTCGAATGTACTCAATTCAGGCCTGGAGAGGATCAATAAGAAAAGGCCATACAGTTCACTGATCAGTTATGAACTATCAGGATTTGATTTAAAGCGACCTTAAATAGCTAGAAAAATCTTTTGCTGTCTTTGTTTAATGTTTTGAGAGAGAATTTCATGAAATGGAGCCTAGCCATGAGATTTTTGTGTGTCTAAGGTCATACATTCTAAAACCTGGAGAGATAACTTATTGTAAGTAATGCTTGCTTGCAAACACAACACAACAGGCTCATCCTTATACAGTGACCACAGCTATCAGTGACTTAGAATTTTGACCTTACTAACCCCTCTTAAATGTATCATAATTTGTTTGACCTTCATTACACTTTAGCAATCAAGAGATGACTATCATCTTCTGCATTAAAAATTCATGACCCAGCCTTTTTTTGCCCTCTTTATAAAATGCCTTACAAAATCTGACAAACATAACAAGATAATAATTCAGCTCAAAAAGTTCCCTCTAATTGAGTGGAAACAGGCTCTTATTAGAAATAGAGCACAGCTTGCACAGGGTGAAGGAGGAAGATTTCAGCTATCTGATGAAAGTGATAGTAAATCTATGCTTTCCCAGCTATTCTCACTCTATTGAGCACAGCCCAACAAAAATTTTAACAGCATCAATGAATCTGTGGCCTAAGCATTAATAAAGAAGCATAAAACCAGATGAAGAATGACACATCATATCTGATGCCTTGCGATATAAGCGAATATTGAAGAAACATTGCACCAGTTCTAGAACTATCTGAACAGGCTCCCTACCAAATGGAGCAAGGAAAAAAGATGATCTAAGCTTAGATATCTATTATGCTTTTTAAGCAAGATTTTAAAACCTGCAAGAAAACGTTGACCATGTAAAAATTCCCTTCATACACAGCAATAGAAATGAGCACCAGTGCTCACTAAGCATGATTTATTATATTAGATGCATGCCACCCCCACCAGGCAAGCTTGCATGCATGGGTTAGTAAATGGAGATTACTGACACTTTTAATAAGTATTTAAAAAAAATTGTTTACCGCCTGAGTTTACATTAATGATATTAGTAAAAGTAAGATATTAGCATGAATCACACAACATAGTTATCTAATTCTAAGGGCAGGCCACTATGGTTTGAAACTGTACAATAGGTATAAATCTTAAAAAAAAATTTAACATCATAAAAGTGTAACAATATGCAGTCTACACAGGTCTTTTTATTTACGATAGTCCTGCCTTCTATTACCTGCAGCCACACAAATACTTAGCTTATGAATTGATTGTTAGTTTTGCTTTTAAAGGAGAAAGTCAGAGAAGAGAAATATCTGCAGGCAATGAATAAAATTCGCCTCCCCACAGCATGGAAGGCAAAGAAGAGTACATAAAACATTATTGCTATTATCTTGTCCTTCCAGATATTTAGGTAATGCCTTGACAAGGAAACCTGAGCATTTTCAGATATATAAAACACCACAAAATATAAATTTATATAAATATATATTAAATCACGATATATTTCAACACAGAAACTATTTACAATCACTAACTGCTTTTTGTCATCCTTCAAAGATATAACAGCAGAGGCAAGTTTTAATACAAGTGGGTCAAATCATGGACTTAGAACAACAGGGGTGTGAGTCCTTAAAAAAATCAGAAGACTATGGACCCTGTTATTTTCAGCTCGCAAAACTTATTGAAAGCACATGCTGCATAAAAAATAAAAATGAAATGAGATCATGACAGCTTTTGCCTTCTCCTTGTTATTCTTTTCTATGGTATTTTTCACCACATGAAAAGAAAACACATACACACACAAATATTTATAAAAAAATATTTAAAGAAAAGTCAAAAAAGAGTGTCAGACATAAAACAATGAAGAAGTATTAGAGAATAAATAACAAAAAGAAATTTAAAGTAAACTTTTATCTTTATTTCATGCAAGGAATTCCTATTTCCTTCCTAATTAAATCACGAGATAACAAAACTTCATTCAATCTTAATTCTAAAAATAATTAATGACATGCTCTAATCTTGAAGTTGTGATTCCTTGCTCTCTGCATGCAACTATTTCAGTTAGTTTACCAGACTTCCTATGTTGGACGTAACAAAAAAGCACATTTAACTGGTTTCTCATAGTAAAGCAACGGTCAGAGCTAAAGCAATATTTATTTTTCCATTCAGCTCCATTTTTCCTTTCTTGCTGCTGAAAAAAAGTGTGAGAAAGTAGGCTGAAGAATTGCAAAAAGAACCAGTTCACTGATCTTCTTCTGTTATTGACCACTTGTACGTAAAGCAATAAAAATATTGTCATTCTTACTAGGCAAGAGAATATTAATAAGTGAATGATTTTATGAAAAACATCTACCTTTTCAATTGATGCGAAACAAATTTTTTAAAATTTATTTATTACATTATATCATAGAAAGCTATTGCATAAATTCCACTAAACTAAAAAAAAACAACAACAGTGTGGCAAAAAACATGCCTGCGCGGGTTAAAATAAAAAAGCGTGGAGATTTCACGGACGTAAAAACAAAAACTAAAGTATCAATAACCAAAATCAAGCTTGATAAAAGTTTTGACCCTCAGTCTCAAAATAAGTAAAATGATGACCATTTTTGTACCAAAAGGGTTTACAAATCTTTGGAAACATGACGCAACACGACCAGCACCAGTGCTTTTAATGTATTGATTTGAAATGATGAAATCGGCTGATGATCTACTCAGAAATCAATAGTTTTATTTTCAATGGCCCTCAGTAAATATCTTGCCCAAAGTAAACACAAAAAATTCACCATGTTTCAATTTGTAACATGTCAAACATTTTAGTAATGCTCACACCAGAAGGGCATTGTTGAAAAAAAAAACAAAAAACAATGCTATCTTATGTTACTTTAGACAATTTAAAACTTGTTTGATTGTTCATTTAGACAACTTAAGAACTATTCTTTAATGCAAAAAAATTACCAAGTTTCAATTTCTAATACATCATATGTTTTAGCACTGCTCACACCAAAAGGGCTTTGTTGGAAAAAAAAGTAATGCCACTATATGTTACTTCAGACAATTTGAGATTTATTTAATTTTACTATACACTTGCAATATAACGAGAAAAGTAAAAAGAAGCGCAATGTGACTATTAAAAGATGTCAATATGTTTTTTATGCACCAAATTGGTCTGGATGCTGACTTAGCAAAATGTATTCTCCTAAAACTCTTTGATGTATAAAATATGGCCCAAGCTCTACTGTCATGGCTGCAAAATATGCTTTTGTCCTCAAAATAAAATTTATAAAGGAATATATCAATTTTTTTGTGTAATGATCAAAAGATTACCTTGGCCAAAACTGGCTTTATGAGCTTGTTTAAGATAAAAAAAAAACTATGGCTGGTCTCCAGACAGAGCAAATATTGATCCGCAGTTCCAAGAATCACGCAATTTAACTCTTACACACTTAGAGCACAGACACCTTCTTTAGAGACAAGTTTTTAAGTTTAAAACTTAGATCCTGGCAAGGAATTAACATTCTATTCGATCCTTAGATTAACTGATGCACATTTTTCTTCTACCAATATTTGGGTCTTGACAGAGAAAGAATGATTGTGTTTTGCAGCTTAACTAGGTTTACAAAAAGAAAAAAAAGCATAAGATTAATTGAAGACTCATTGTGACACAGCTTGAATTTAGTTGAAGAATTGCTAGCAATGATAAAGTAATTCCTCAAAATATATGCATAAAACAAATTTCTTGCCTATTTATTGCTGACATAAAATCTACATTTACAATTGGCACAGTGGCAAGACACTGTAGGACTAGACATCACTTTGTGCCCATCCAGGGCAAAAACCATGTCCAACTTTATTTAGACAATCTTGCTCCAACGTTTGAACCTAGGCACATCCTTCACTGGGACATTACATGTGTGGGCCTTCAAGCGTAGATTTCTGTCCTCTGTAAGCAGTACAACTTCACGATGGAGTCGAACAGGTTCATCTGGAGAAATTTCAAAAGAATTGTGTCTCATTTTTAACAAGAGAAATCATGATAAAATTAGTGCATAATGAAAAATGAATTACACTGAAGAAACCATACACATATCACAATGAGATCTGGTGGGAAGTTTTTCCCCTTAAAACTGTACATATCTAACCTCACAAGAAAAGCTGACCTTTTCACATCACACAAACTGTGTCCTTTCTATAATTCTATCATGGTTGCATAGTAATCATTTTCTAGTAGAATATGTCACTTTGAATAATACAGGTTTAAAGTCCCTGCAGGCAGTGTTGGGACTCTGCATGCATCATGCAAACAAAATATAATAAATAATCCTACTCCATAGTGTATTCTGGGAAAAAGTTTTAAAATGTATGTTGACTTTCATTGGTCGAAGAAATTTTTTGAAAAATTAAAAAATGTTTCAAGCATTTGCAAGAAAACTTATGAATGACAAGTAAATAAAAGGCAAAAAAAATGTGCCTGTCACTCTCAAATAGGTGCTGATGGTAAGAATGCTACTAAATATAGAAAAAAAAATTTTTTTTTCTATCTGTCATTTGTCCTTAAGTTTCATGAAGTAAGTGTTTTATTAATTTTCTTAAGCAATGAACAAAAAAGATACATTAAAGCATCTTGATAACAACTGACCTTTGCCTTTTGGCATAAAGTCTCTGGCCAAGTCCTTGCAGTAGTGAAGGCAGCAACTGAGAATTATGTCATCGTTGATACCCTGTACAAAAAAATTAAAGGTGTAAGTGACAAAATAAACTGATTTATTACATGCTTTCACATCTGCAGCTTAATTTTACATGTTGTTTATCAATAAAACCCAGTGTAATCTTGACATTTAAAAAAAATGCATCCTTCTATGACAAAAATCAGCATCTGCAACCAATCCTTTCTTTTCACTTGCTTTCATTTCTAAAATTCTCTACTAACAGCCTCATGAGAGGATAAAAAAAAATGGGCACTTCATTGTCATTTTTTCTCTTTGGTATATAAAATTTAGAGAATAATGGTTAATACCTGGGCCATTGTTACCATTGTTGAAAATTTTAAAATATATATCACTATATATTCTTGCGGAAAGAAATATGCATACCAAAACTTTGAGGAGCATATCTTGCTGATTCAATACAAATGGGTAGATACTATCAAAAGATTAAATTCTGGAAGCATGATTTACAGGATACAATAGTTACAAGCATACTTCTACACCTTGAGTTCGTCCCCAATCTTAGCTTTGTCGAAACAAAACCTGATAATAGTGAAGTTAAACAATCAATTCAGCTTTTGCTTCTTCCATGAAAATTCAGTTAATAAGAAGAACTTGCATACATTTCATTTTTCAGAAGTTTCATACTAATCTTCCGTGAAAAAAATCTAAAAGAAACTCTTTTTTTGTGCCTCTCTCTATTTTTTTCGCACATCTATTATTCCTGTTTCCACAATGAGAGTTGAAGGATTTCATTAAAAATAATTTCTATTTCCATTAAGAAAGTCTATTAAAGAAAGTAAATTCCCACCATCAAATTAAAAACTAATGTTTTTGGATATCTTGCACTTGACATTTTTACCAGAAGCTTGGTATGGCCTTGCGAACATCCAAAATTAAGACTAGAAAGGAAAGTATTGCATTTCAACTGACCGCGTTATCTGCAGACTCCTCTGACCGAAAAGCAATTGTCTCCAACACAGAGCCTCGGGATGTAAGGGCACGCAAGTTAGGATTTTTGGCTTCAAACTCATCCTCCAGGAAAGTGATGGCAGCCTGAGCCTGCGACTGCACCAGTCTGGCATGTTCTGCTTGCTCCTCTGGGCTGCTGGCTCCTTGCCGCAGCTGCTGCTGATGGCCTTCCTTTACGCCTCGAGCCAGTCCATCCAGCTCATTGATCACTGGTTGATCAAACATAAAGCATAAGAGGATATAATAAATCAAAGTCCTGCCGTAACATTTTTTCATCATTTATGCAAATATCATTTTCTCACAAACAAGTGATACTTTTTGCACTATAAACTTTAATTATGTATATTAAAACATCAGACTCAATTGCATTTGGTGCAAAAGAAACTTTTTTTCATCCTCAAATGAATTGAATTAAAAAAATACGAAATCAAAATGTTTGCCTAATGTCCTTATGCACACAACACACTATATACTTTTAATTGATATAGGAACCACCTAATTTTTTTGAATGATCAAAAGATTTAGGTTAACAAAAATTAGTTTTACATAAAGAAAACTTAATAAGTCTCAAATTCAATATGTCTATCATCTAAACACAAGTGTAATCACTCATGTTCAAGCGATGCAAACCACAATCTATAACAGCGACAATTCCAAATCACACAACAGCAGTGTCCACAATCCATTGAGGAAAGAGCTACACAACCACACTACACCAAACACGCTTCTTTATTTTTTTTTTAACACATTGCTAAATCTATTACACATCGTTCTTTTTTCTATATGAAATAAAAAGACTTTTTCACTTTACGATAAAGACCACTTTTTCACTTTGTGATAAAGACCATATCTACGAAATTACCTCTCTCTACAAGTTCCTGATACGTATTTAACCCTCCAGGCCTTTATGGCCATAAGTTTACTTCTGTAGTGTTACAGCCCATTAAATCTCCTTTGGGGTGAGAAGCTAAATGTAACTAGTTTCAATTTTTTTGCATATAATTATAGCAAATATTTTGTAGGGACAAAAAAACATGAAAGTCACATTTCAAGGTCAAGTCATCTGTTTGTCATTTGAAGTCGAAAAATATTTAAATCTTTTAGCCATCCTTATAGCTTTCAAAAAATATATAGGTTTTATGTAAAAAAATATACATTCATTGCTGTCTGAAACTACAAATGATAAATCGTGTTGATTTCAGGCAAGAATGTAGAGGCTAACTGCAAAGATAAAGCAATTTAAAGCCAAAATTAATTCTTTCTTTTGTAAACACTGTTTTGATCTAAGGTAAGTTACTAGTTTCCTCAAAGAGTCATCTGAAGTATACAACTTTTTACATAAAACAGAATAGATTCAATCAATATACGAACAAAGAAGTCACACAGTACCCTTTTTTAATTTAATGCAACTTAATATTATATAAGTAGGCATTAAGGACTGGACTTTAAATATTACATTCATAAATATAAAAAAATTTTAGTGTTTTTTATTTTTTAATTATTTTTGAAAGTCCCCTCTATAAACCACTATTGCTGTTTCCATTTTCAAATGAAATACTCCAAAACGATGTAACATCAGGCCTCTCTAATTCATCAACAGGCTCTTATTTGACAAATGTGATATATATTAAGACAATGGGCTTGACATCAGTGCTCACCGACTAGAGGGAGAACCAGAGTGTATTTCTTGCTGTAGAGAATCTTCCGCAGTAGTGAAAAATGGTCAATGAAGCAATTTGTGTCTGGAATCAAGAATATTGGCCGAATCTCAAGCTCTATTTTGGTATGCTTGTGGCTGTCAAGGATTGCCTTCAATAAAAAAAAATATTGTGAGTAAAGAAATGTCAAAAAAGAAAAGTAATTACATAAGACTGTGATATCAGCATTTGAAAAGCATTGTCTTGTGAAAATGGATAATTACAGAACAGTTGGTATCCTTTGCATTTGAAACATAAAATTTGCTGTATTTATGGAAATTTGCAATTAGACCCTTCATTAAAAATGAAAAGCAGAGGCCAGCAATTTAGAAAAATTCTTATAAAACAAGTATTGTTAAAATGGCCTTTATTGTTCATGTAGTTTTTATTCTGATTATATTAGTATAATAAAACCTTACATGCAGCTTTTTTTTTTATTTCTTCTCTCACCTTGTTTGAAAAACAAGCAAATTGCATCAGGAGAATAAAATGCCAATATTTAATCCCTGAGTCCATGCTGTACTAGATCATGTGTATTATAAAAGGCAACTTTGATTTCTTTCTATGCTCTCTCCTACATAATCACTCCATGAACGATAATGAAATTTACTGAATTTTGATCTGCCAATAGAGTCTCCAATGAGGCTGATAAAAGCTAAACAAAATTTATGGATTTAGACTAAAAGACGCTCTTGAAAATTTATTCAATTTAGTTGCAATACAGCAGTAGTTGCTGAAAGAGCCATTGTTAGAACAGGGCTAGTTATGGGGTTTCCCGCTAATTCTGAGACCTAAATAACAAGCAGACCTGGGCCATTCATATCTTCATGTGAGACGCACATACACCCATTCCTGGCAAGTGCTGCAGCTGTGTTACCCACACTTTAGGACATGTAGATCTAGCACAATCATGTTTTTTACTAGCCCCCCGACTCAATCTATAACAGTAAGAATGTGTTATTGGCACATATATTTGAAGAATTTAGATGTTTCATTGTTCTGCACACTTTGAAGCTATTGAGTGGTTCTGGTGAATCTAAATTTGTTAATGTTGTGAATTTTGCTTTTCTGTAACGTAAAGATCTTTTGCATAGGTTCGTTTGAATGGGGAATCATGCTTGTATATTTATATAATTATAATTTAAAAAAAGGAGTGCACATGAAACATTCTTAAAATGCTTAAGAAAGACAAATATCACAAAGACCAATCACTAATTACTACTGAAATATACCATGAGCTCATAGCAGCAAATGACAGTGAAGAAAATTTTTTTTTTTATTAAAGTAAGAACAACAAATGTATTACGTAAACTGCACATTTTATACCTCTCTGTTTTCATGGGCTTTCTCCCTCTGTTGCCTTTTTTGTTTTAACTCCTTCTTCTTGTCTTTCAGCCTATCAATATCATCTTTTTCTTGACCCTCCTTGTTTCCATCACTCTCAGAGTCCTCGTGCTCTATAATCACATCATCAGACTGTAGAAAAACCATGACATGACAAAAGCTTTAAAGAATAGAGAGAAAATGTCACATGGCCTTTGTGGCTTATAATTGAACAACAGATAAGGATTGCAAGCAAATACCATGTCAACGAGCTTGCTTCAATATATTATGCAACAAAATATCGTACGTAACAAATAAGCTAAAAAATAATGAATAACAAAATATCAATCAAGTTGTTTTGTCTTTGTTTTGCTCATTCACCTGCTGTGATGGTACTTTGATTTTAAAAACATTGTCAGTTAAAAAAATTACCAATGAACCAAAAGTGAGATTTGTTATCTATTTAACATTTTCAATGTCATATCAAAAAATCTTGCGCTGATCTTGCTATGGAAACTGTTCCCCACACGTAAAATGTTATCTTATATAAAGATTTTTATTTACTTTTGCAGATACTTTAAAGCTTTAAATATTTCAGCCACAGTAGAATATTAATGGCATATGCAAAATTCATGAGCATAAAAGACTCATTAAGCTTGACTTAACAAGTTGTCTTTGCAAATGAAAAACAAAATGAAGTAAAAAGCTAGAAAATGGGACTTTTTTGCCTTTCTATTTTGTTGTCCTGAATAAAATATAAAATTAGTTTAGAAATGATCCACCTCCTCTCCTGATTCCGCATCATCCTGACCCTCTGTGTGCAGTTTCTCCTCTGATTGTGAAGGGCGAGGAGCCACAGAGTAATACTTCCCAGTCTCCACATTGTAGCCAAGCATTGGGGGCTCTACTCCACAAAGGTATTCACCAAATAAACGCAACTTCTCGATACGAAGCCAATCTTCAGCCTGCCTCTGTCAGAAAATGTAAAAAAAAAATTATGTCCAAGCCAAGAAACCACTGCTTAACGGAGAGTTGCTCATGCTAATTTTTCCAAGTACAAACAGTATGAGTCTAATTCCTTAACAGAGCTCAAACTGCATATGTTGAAAATTCAAAATACATTGAATTACAACAGTAATTTTGTGCTAAAGTGTTAAGCAATCCCCTCATCATAATGGTCTGTTCCAAGTTTTACTCTTATTTCAAAATGGAACAAATGAACATCTTTTCCATAATTATTTCTAAAAGATCATCTACAGATATGCTACTTTGGTTTCTTTGTAAAAAAACTGAAAAGGACAAAAATCTTTGGCTTTAGCTTAACACAGCTATTCTTGTAATAAAGAAAGAATACACAAATCATGTGAGAGTTACCAAAGAGCAATAAGTTTGGGCACTTTATCCTTTCAGAGAAAACAATAATGAAAGAACTTATGCACCTTGCACTGGCTGCATTTATCCTCAGATTATTACATTTAATGTCTATGAAATTGAAAATGAGTATATGTACAAATAAAAGACAAAAAGTATGTACACTTCCCTATTTTGGATATATTTGTTTTACCTTATCAACAGTGGAGTCAGCATAGAAGATCTCCTGGGGTGCACTCAGCATGGGAATAAATCCTGCCAGGGTTGAGTCTTCATGAAGCACAACTGGCTCATACCCTGAGGAGGTAATTAAGGAAACTTATATTCTGTACTCATTCCAGAGGTTGTAGCTGGGAAGCAGTTAACTCAATATTTGCAGGCAGAGGATACAAACACATGTACAAAGGCAAGTATGCAGGTAAAGATGCCTTTAAAGATGTTTTGATATTTTAATTTTCTGAAAGTCTGAAATCAACTAAATGTGAATAAGTTCATGTCAGTGCAGGAAATTTAATATAAAACATAATTGCACCATACATGAAATTTTATTGCAATTATTTCAAGCATTAATCTTAAACAAAACTTAGTTCAAGTCTTAAAAGTTTTACTTTTATCCAATGAAATCAATTTCTCCTATTTATTTTGAATTTTGTTTTATATTTACTAAATTATCTTTTCTTGATGATTGTTAGTATTAATTGAAATAATTAAGGTAAAATATTTTTCAAACCTGGCTTTTGCTCTCGTATAAGGCACCCTTGCTTGGTTTCCACACCATTAAGAAGATCACAGAACTTAGCAAGGTTGTCCCAGACATCAATATGTGGCCTATATGATAGAAAGACAAGACTTTAAAAAAAATGGAAAAAAAAATGGAAAATTCTGAAACATTTAAATCTCAGTTGAACATTCCACGATCTTCTCTACATCACTTCCATGCAAAGCTGCCTAGAAACAAAGGTCATATGAATTTTTTCAATCAGAGGCGGCAAATAAAAAATATGAAAACTTTAAATAAGGGATAAAACATGTTATCTCTGTATTGGACATTCAGGTCAAACTCCCACGATGTGCAATACCTTCATGCATAGCTTAAATATCTTTCTGTTTTGAGTTGGTGTAATTTTGAAAAAGTTATAAAAGGTGAAAAGACAAAAATATGAACTTGACTTAGGACTTAAAGATATTTTAACTTTTTTTTGAAAAAAAAACACTGAAATGTTAAAAAGCTACCATTGTTTCTGAAGGAATATGCCTCTATTAAATTTTTATAGCCATCTGTAAACATCAAGTATCTAAAAAGTCATAATCATTTTTAAAGCAAAATATTTATGGTTTTAAAAGAAACATTGCTGCTTTTCTACACAAAAAAAAAATTAATTGAAATTTGAATTAAAAGTATACAATTTTCATAAAAGAACATATTGAAGCTTGCAGCTTTTCAAGCTATTCTTTTTTTCAGCCAATGAGTAGAAAGAAGGAGATGAGGTTTGCTTGAGATGATATTATCAAAGGCGAGTCTTCCTTAATTTAAGCACATTTTTGCGTATCGCTAATATTGATCTTTTCCCACAAGCCTGCTCTGCTGCTCTTTAGTATGGGAATAAAAGACTATTTTCGTTCTTAAATTTCAAACAAAGAGATTCAAAATATTTAATAAAATCAAATCCAATATTTTTGACATATTTAAAATGTCTTTTACAACAATTCTAGCTAACAACCGTGACATACATGATACACCTTGTAAAAAATCTTCACATTTTTATATAAAAAAATGAATTATATGCTGTGCGTCATATAACACAATAAGTTATTAAAATAAAATGAACAGGGAAATATGTGCTTGGACTATTAAATTCAGTAATGAAATATTCCTATGATTTATTGCCCATTCAAAGCAATATTAAGTCAAGAGAAAAGAAGGACCGTGAGCAGAACAATTTTTTGCTCAATAGGCCTATATAATTTCTGCTCTCATTTCCTTTTACCAGAGCTTAAATTTTCACATTCTTTACTGTAAGAGCCATCCACAATAATGAAACTATGCTCTTTACAGATTAATCATATGATTCATCCTATCACAGCTTTAGCAGCCTTGTGGTACTCACCCTAATTCTGGTGGTCGATTGAAAGGCTGTGGGTTCCACAGGTGAGCGTGACACATCATCCAGTCCACCCAGGTCTTCAGTGCAGGCAGCATGTTATGGAGATCCTCACTGAGCAACTCTAACCAACCCCCTGTCGCATGGACCGGGTCTTCACCCCCTTGAGAATGATGGTGGAAAAAGAGATTTTAAAAAACTAAATGATACAATTTTATGTCTAGGCTACACCTGAAAGTTCTTTGTCTAGTAAATTAACATCTTACGCCAATTTGAAGAGTTAATTGGTATCTTTTACCAATTTGCCATTACACATTGCTTTAATTGTAAAGGGTTAGATTTCTTGTTCACATTAGACTAATATGATTACTCAAGAACCAGACTGTAAATCATGTCCTAAACGTCACTCTCTTTCTCTTTTCAAAAATTAAGAATAGAAAATAAAATTTATGCATTCAAATTCAAATACAGAAAATGTTAAATGATGATGTGGGGGCTCTGAAGCAGTCAAAAGAAACATATATCATTTTTACTCCCCACTCATAGAGGGCATCCTTAAACTACAACTTGAGATGCAACCATTTTACATTCCGTTTCTCTAGACCTTTCTAGCTGTACTAACCCTGCGTGTGGCCCCTTGCTTCAGGGCAGCCATCAGCCTGGGCTTGCTGCTGAAGTTCCAGCAGTTCAAGACTGCGTCGTACCAGCAGACCAAACATCTCCAGGGCAATCTCTACTGCATGCTCTTGTAGCAAAGACCTACAGTTCTCTTCCAGGGATTCATCTAAGTAATGAAAAGACATGTCATTGCATTGTTTTTAATTGAAGCCAAATGTGCCTAAATGTTTTTGTTTCATACAATAAGTCAACTTTAATTTTAGTCTTAAACTTTTAAGCGTGCGTCAAGACAGAATTAGCCTAAGCTTATAAATTGTGTTTACAGCAGCAGTGTAAGCCAAAAGTCAATAGCCTTGCTGTTGAGCTAAGAACTCTTGTGATCAACTATAAGCTTTGAGTCCCTTGTTTAAAAATTTATTTCATTGATATGTCGCGCAATGCATCCTTATAGATTGAATATAGCTACCTCGACTTTCTCCCAGAGGTGAGCAGTAGCCCAGTAGCCTCTAAAATCTTTTAAACAGCCACGGATTACTTGGGCAGATGGAAGGGAATTTCTACTCTAATATCAAATGAAAATGCCAACAGCTATGTGGGGCAAACCTTTTAGTGCAGTGTTATCAATTGAAAACATGTTGATAACCATCAGTTGCAGCAGACGCATGCTACTGAACACACATGGCGAGTGCTGAATTAAACTTTCAAATTCCAGTAGCATCAGGCTTGAGCTTTCTGCAAACACCTCAAAACTAAAATTAAAGAAAAAAGAAAAAACACTGGTAGGCATTCATTTTTTATTCAATTGGAAAATAGAATAAAATTTTAAAGTCTTAATCAAGAGAAAAGTCAGAACAACATTTGGAAAAAATTGCATACAAAATTATAATTGGGATTTAAGATCCATTAGGTCTTACACTATCATGGAAAAAAAAAACACTATGAAAAGTTTGATTTCAACCCGTAGCAGAAAGAGTCAGACTAAACCTTCAATGCGATATTTAACAATTTCTCAAATTCTTTTTTTTTCTTTACAGGAAATCAAATTGCCTCATGACATAAATATAGATATTTACATTACTCATTAGGCTATGTTCTTAAACATCTTTTATACAATTTGCCTTGTGTTGAAAATTTCACGCACGGCAAATGGTAGGTAAAATTTCCATACTTGCGGAGAACTATTTCAAGCTCCCAAATGAATTTTCCAATCAATCTTGCAATAAATTACTCTTTCTTGTGAGAAAAAAAGTTGTTAACATTATGTGTACTTCTTTTTTTTTTTGCTTTTTCTTTATGGAAAAGTCACAGTGGAAGGAATCTAGCAATGCAAAATCTTTTTACATTAAAAAAAAAATTATAATCTCTGGCGTAATCAGAAGTCTGTTCAGAAATATGAATGTTTAAAAAAATGTGAAGGGGGAAAGATAGGAAATAGCGTCCTTTAGTGATATGATATTAGGAAAAAAGAAACTCACCAGAAAAATTCTTCTAATTACTTTAAAACTTAAGAGAGAAGTTGGACTGAAAATAATAAGATGAGGTAGAGTTTTATTGTCCATTAGACTTGAAAATTGAGTTAAATGATCATTTCAACATTCAAGACATTTTAAGATCCCATCAAACCTAGGGGCTTCAGCTGTATGAGATTGCTAAAAAGGCACGGCAGTCTTCTTGGAGACTTACTTTATTTTGGTAAAAAGCTTTCCATGTACGTTGAGGAATGTCAGCACAAAACGCTTGTTCAGCTGGAAAAAAGAAAAATATTTTGTTCATATTATTTCTAATGTAAAACTTTTTATTTCAAACTATTATCTTCACTTTCATTCTTTAACTCCCCACACCTTAATATTCCAATAATATAAAAAAAATTTTTTTTAAGGGTGTGGTTGAATATTATTCTTCATGTTGTTTCTATGGATACATTCAAAAAGAAAATAAGTGTAATGAAGTACCTACAGAGATAAAAAAAAACCCAACACTCTTAGAGTTCACAAAAAGGATAGAGTTGGGCAGAATGCAACTATATTGAATATAAATTCATGTCTACAAATTTCTTTATGTCATTTGCAATAATTCTAAGACCTTCCAAATTCATGTCGGTAAAAATCTACCAAAGATAAATAGCCAAGAAAGTCAAAGTGATTAATAATTTAGGTTTTAAAAGGGATTTGTCTTTCATATGAATCAAACTGTTACTTGTCATTTTGATTGTATATTTTTCAACTCCTTCCACTTGATATCTTTAATCCTTAAATTGCCAACTCCCTTCATACTTTCTCAAGTCTAGATTTATAGCCCTATTGTTTTGACTTCCATCCCTTGCATCTATTTCATCACATACAATTATTGCTTTCATGTCTAAATCGCCTTCGTCTTAGTCATCACTAATACTTCATTTAGCTCAGGACTGGCAAGTTGGCCAAAAAAAAAAGATAATTAAGAACCATTTAAAAAAAAAATCAACCCTTCTCCGCTTTCAATTTTCATGCAGTAATTAAGAGAGAAACAAAAGTAAAATTTATCATTTTGTTGGTATAGGATTTATACTGGGAAATAGTAGGTGCTATGGTAACTTTAGGTTAATTAATACCTAAATATTTAACTAAAAGTCTATTAGGTAAAATATTCAGTCTCTTCTTAGGTTCACTGAAACTTGCATATCTGAAATAATAAACTTAAAAACTAAACCCAAGACAAGGCACACTTTGATTGCTAAGCTTACCTCGACAGCAGAAAGAGAGCCCAGGTCTTCTTCCTCCTCTTCCTCATTGACCTCATCTTGAGTACTGGTCCCATCTGGCATGACCCAGATTTCTACACGAGGGCCTTGAGACTGACGCTTACGGCGCAAGTCCATTCTTTGTTTGCGCTCCTGAAACCTTTTCTTCTCCACCATGTCCACCTAATCAGGGGCAAAGATAGATCACATAGCTACCAGAACTTCAAATCTTACACTAGAAACATCTTAATCTGGTGGCTGAATTTCAGTGCATAGAATCATCATTTTCTCCTACTAGTGATGTAAGCTATCAAATATGTCTGAAATTTTTGTACCATAGCTAATAGCTGTTTCATGCTTATGAGATATGAAGCATTCATTCAAACACCTGGGGTCAGATATCACAGTGCAATTGAAACAAGTAAAGCTAGCAATATTGTTTGCTTTCTCTTGCCCACAGGTGACCAGATGTTACAATATGAAGTTACTTTTGCAACTGCATGATCTAAAACATCCTCCAACCGATTAACAATGTTTGTAAACTCTTAAGAAATGTGGCAAAACTTAATTAAAATCTGCACTTTGATATCAATGCAGAAGAATCCATGGTAAAATTTGTAGCTAAAACCAATAAAGTACTAAACTAAAATAAACACAAAAGGACAATAAAAGATGTAGCTTAAGAACATTCTAAACTTTTAGCTGAGATGGCACCAGGTGCCAGGAGCTTTACAATGATAAAATCATACCTTTCTTCTAACTTCATCAAATATTGACATCAATGACTCTCTGGCAGTGAGGATTGGGTTGCTGGCTGCTAAACTCCTCATATAGTAATAAACTGCATCAAGTTTCCTTCGCTACAGATCAGAAAAAACGGAAATCTTATTTAACTCATCACAGCATTAATTTCCTTTTTTCTTTAAAAAAAAATGAAGTTACGCTTAACTGTAAGATATAAATTTTAGTGCATAAATTATTTCTTCAAGGAATCCTTACGCTTTTTATTTCATCAAATCAATTCACTGCTTACAAAAAAAAGGAAAAAAATAGTTATACAGAGATGTAATGAATATTTTTCAGACCAATATTTCGTTTAAAGTTTTTGAAGACCACAAAAACAAACCAATAACACACTCACGACAAAGGAATGCCGCATACCTTTCCATTAATTGCATTCAACTTTGATAAAACCTATGAAAAGTGCTAGATAACACTGAGAAATTTATATATTAGGAACTCATGGATTTTGGTCTATAAATAGCAAAAGAAAGCCAAAGTTCATCTGACGTAGCAGTGACAGGAAAAGAAATGTTAATCAAAAAGACCCATAAATGAAAAAAACGATAGCCATACATTTTCAATTACAATTGATTCACACTGAAAAAAAAAAAAAAGAATGCTTGCACTATTTGTAATCTTAAAAAAATATGAAAAGGTTTACTGCATTTCCCTCGAAACGCTTAAAGATTTAAATCAATGTTTGAAAGTGATTTGATAAAGCATTGGAGTTTTAAAAAGGATGGTATAAAAACTTTTCACTTACTGTATAAACTGCTAGAATGGCGAGCTGATTGTAGGGACGACCATTTCGAGGATGAATTTTCTGTGCTTTAAGGTACCATCTAAAAATAAAAGATAAAGCCCGATGAAACACACTTATTTATTAATATACCTCTTCAGCTATCTTTCATTAATTTTTCTTTGAAAACGAAATAAAGATTTCAAAAATCTAATCAGATCTTTTAATAAGTACATGCCTATGCCAACTGAAAAGAATAATGAACTCACTGCCGAGCCTTGCCATAATTGGTCGATTCAGACGACTGTTCCCTGTAGCGAGCTATATCTCCAAGAAACATCATGACTTTCTGAACACATAACAAAGCAAGTTTGGTTAGACGGTTGCTATTTTCAGGCACTGTGGGACTTGCATTAAGGGTTTGTTCCAGGTCAAAGTCATAGGTTGCTTGAAGTTTCTTGAGGAGGCTTTCAAAGAAATGTGTTCCCTGAAGAAAAAATACAACACCTTCAAATTGTAAACAATAACCCTAACAAACTCAATAGAAAAGAATATAAGGGTATGAATTTTAATTGAAAATTGAAAGTTGCATAAAAGATGTTGTCTTTCTTGGATGAAAAAATTGCTAAATATTGTATAAAGATGAGAGCTATCAAAATATATGATTAAAATAAAAATGCTCCAACAATGTGTAGGGACTATATATTTTTAATTATATCGAAGTATTTGTTGAAAGTCCTGCAGGGTTGGATATTGGAAATGCAGATGAAGGAATTTAAGAGTAAATTTTCCTTACTAATGTATCAAATAAAAAAAAAAGCAGGCAAATAAAATGTGTATGTCTAAAGGAAAAAAATGAAAAAATTTTTAATAACTAAATCACTAAAAATATGCATCTTCCATTTATCAAAACCTTTGTTATGAAAATATTGTGGTATGCTAATTGTTTGGAAAAGGTTAACATGTTATTTATTTGGCCTGAATACAAGACATAGGTTCTGCTTTCAAATTAAATTTTTCAAGAGTATCAAAAAAAGATTAATTGTGCCTCTAAAATTGAACATTCACTCAACCAAATTTTATATTAAACTACTAAAAGGCAAAAGGCTTTTTCAAGCTATACACACGAGATCACTGTCCTCCTTGCTGGGAAGAAAAAAGCTTATTTGCCAAATATACAAAAATAATCCTGACCTCTTCCAGAACTTCCATCAGCCGTTGTCTGCCTCCAGCTGAGTCAGCCTCCTCAGACATCCTTCGACGATGAGCCTCAATTACCTAGCATTTAGTAAACCACTGAGATAATATAAATGTTATCACCTGATTCAGTTTAAAACATCTGATTTTGGATTTAATGGTGAATTTACATAAATAAACACATAATTAAAATATGAGTTCCAATTATCATTAAATGTTGTGTCTTAATTTTAGCAGCCCCTCTCTTACCCCTATGGAGGAATTTTTTGCATTTAAAAACTAAAGCTGGCTGAAACTGGAGTTTCTTTGGAAACCTGAGAACTTGCACTTTTTTCAAATATTATAAACAGAGCATTCATCTGGATTTGAGTAAAATACCTATCGTAATTTCTAAAAAGACTATATTAGAGCACATCTGGTATATAAAGACTCACACCTCTCCACACCATTAATGTCACACTACAATGGATGAGCTCACCTGATAGTAAACAGACTTCCATAGAGCCTGCTCTACTCCATGCTTGTTAGCAACCTCAATGTCTAGCAAAATCACTCGCTCCAGGCGACTTTGAAGCTCCGCTCTGATTTAAAAATTTAGATTCAGTATTAATATTTCCAAAAATATTCAACAAGGTGAATATATGTTCAAGATCAGTCCTAACAAATACTCATATAACACATGATACGATTTTGAAAAAGAGTTGTTTTATTTGTTTGGAACACATTTTAAAATTCTTCCGGAATTTCTCACCTCTGAATATAAAAGGGGTAATTTGATATGTTTTAGAGCTATGAAAATGCACCAATTTAACAATGACCATCTTGAAATGTGAAACACATAGGACAGTCAGATAAAGAAATTAAATTAATTCAGACAAGACCCCCTTAACAATCATTAATCATGACCATAGACCCATTCTCAGTTTTCCAAGAGATAGGGAATGATAATGTCAACCATATTCCTAGAGATTGTTTTCCTGCACAACAAGACAAATTGCAAAGTGAATGTCTGGAAACTTTCTTGGTATTGAATCGTAAACTCAAGAGGCTCATAGCATCATTTAAAAATAATCTGTTCATCAACCAATATTCTTTTAAAGAGTTTGGTTCTGACTTCAGCAAGCAACTTAATTGATTGTTTTGTGCTTTTGTAACAAAATTTGAGCACAGTATTGTTAATATCTTAGTCAGTGTTATATATATTAACATTTGTATAGAGCAGATTACTGATTATCTTTAAGTAATTCAAGCATAAAGAAAACTTTTAAAACTAAAAAACAGTTTCAAATTCTCTAGAACTTTAGTAATGTTATACCTGATCTGGTTGAGCATTCGAATGCTATCATCTGAGTAAGGTCTTCGAGACATGATATTCCCCAACTGACAGTCAAAAGGGTGAGAATCTCTGAGGATCTGCTCAGCCATTAGGCGTGACTGGCTCCTGGAGGCTGCTGCCATACTGTCATTGTCTTCATCCATACTGCAGCCACCAGAAGAGGGACAGAAAAGTGGTATAATTAGTATTGTTTTATTGACTCTTCTCCTTTAAAAAATGAAACTAAGTGTCTTTGATGATGGAGGAAAAAGTGTTTTAAAAAAATATTTCATTTAAAATGGACTTCGCTATTTCACACATTTTTCCTTACAATAAGATGAAAATAAGCATATCTGAGATATGGTGAAATTGTAACATATATAGATATATATAATTATATATATGTAAAAGGCTAAAAGTTGAACTCTGATTAAATTTTATTAATATCATAAAATTTCAGTTACTAGATGGTGCCAATAAACTGAATAAAAGGCATTAGGTCCAAAAGTATGATTCTTAATAAAATTAAGCAATTTGAAATGGAGATAAAATCTTACTGATATTTTTACATATAAAAAATATACTCCTCACAGTAAACAATGACAAATCTTTATGAACCATTATTAAAGCGAAAAAAAAAAGGAAAAGTAAACTTCTATGCCAATTTTATAAATAACTGGTGACAAGAAGTTCTGGAATCTTATATACAGGCCTACCTGTTGTAGAAAGGAGGAACCATGGGAGGCATTTGAGGGTAGCCGAAGAAAGCAGGATGGGGAGGCAGAGATCCAGGAGGAAAACCTCTCATGTAGGGTGCTGTAGGCATGAACTGAGGCATCCGAGGTCTGTAGCCATACATAGGAGGGTAGTCAGGGGGATACATGGGGTGTGGGTAAGGCGGCTGAGGGTGGCCACCACTTAGATTCTCTGGCGATGGAGGGCCATAGCCCGATCCTGCGACTGGAGATGTCTGATTCTCATCTCCCTCAAACTGAAGTGGCACTGGGTTACCTTCAGATATAACAATTGGTTTGGAAGGATTCTTCGGGTCAAACAGTTGTTTGGCTCCATGAATAGGGCCACGTGTGTTGGAGCCACGATTGCTGTTGCCTTCCTCCTCATCAAGGCGATACTGGTGGTGCTGCTGAATCAGTTGTCTCTCTGCTGCACTAGGTGTGCTGCTCGGACGTGGCGGCTCTTGATGGGAGGGAACTGGCATTTTTAGTAGACCCCTCTCTCTAGCCCGAGGCATTGTGCGGTCTTCACAATCTTCAGACATTGCTCGCCCTGCCACTTTCTGATTATCCCAGCCTCTATTGGACCCGCCTTGCCGCTGGACTTGACCCCTTCCTCGACCACGAGAATTGAATCCAGATGATGCATCATAAGCCGGATGAACCAAGCGTTGATCACGAGGTGGATTTCCTCTCTGGTCTTCGTGATGTTTCCCTCTATCTCTTTGTCCAAAGTCTTCTGCCTTTCTTGAATCATCCACATAGTCTCCACTGTTAAGCCTTTGTCTTTCTCTTCTGTCTCTCTGATACTGGGCCTCATTTTCATGTGATGCTTTGCCCCTTCCACTGTCTTTTCTCTGGTGTCCTCTCCCTCCTTTGTCTACACTCTTTCTCTCAAAATGAGGAGATTTTTTTCTGTCCTGAACACCTTGCCAGTCAAATTGACTATCTGGCCACTTATTATCTTCCTCACGCCAACTCCGCGCCATTTTGTTTTGGACCTCTTTGTCCCAATCTTCCCCTCCACTGTCCACTGTGTATGGCTCTAGATTTTCATTGCTTGGATGCCTGTGCCTTGTAGATCCACCTGACCCTCCAGCCTGAGGACTGATAGCCACATGGCGATTGTGCTGTCCTACAGTGACCTGCAAACCAGACCTGTGACCTCGTCCTCCTTCCACTGGTGTAGGTTGCTGTCCATGCCTGTGCTTTTGGTGATGGTGGGAATTATTGTCTGACTGTAGCTGTTGCTGATCCCTGTAATAACCATGAGAATCTTTAGACCCCCGTCGATGCCTTCGTCTCCGATGGCCTCTCTCACTGCCATTGTCGTCACCATGGATGCTGCTATGCACTGAGGAGTCACGGCTACCCTGACGTGATGAATTTTTCTTGCGTCTGTTTCTCCTTCCATGTGTACGCATTTCCTCTCTGTTAGGCTGGTATACTTTGTCTGTAATGGAGGACTTCTGAGCATCTAAGCTTGAGGGGACTGCTATATCACCAAACGAGCCTGGTGGACCTCCGTCAGGGTATGCATCTAGACTGCTGGTCAATCGCTGTGCACCATCATTGATGAGTCGAGCTACTTCCTCTAGATGAGCCTTCTCTACCTCAGCACCCCAGTCCAGGATATGCTCTGGCTCATCGTCCTCAGTGAAGTCACTACTTCCACTGTAGAAAGATCCATTATTACTAGCCACACTAGCCTCACTGCTGATGCTACCTGTCCGTTGTCTCCTCATACCCCAGTAGAATTTCTCATTGTCCCTACTATTTCCTTTCCCTGTGGTATCCTTCCGTGACTTCTCAACATCCCCACACTCATGCTGAGCTGTTGCAGATTTGTTGCTTGACCCTTTACTTCTGGGAAATGTTCTGCTTATGATTTGTTCTGATTCTTTTCCTGAATGCTCAGCTTTTATAGGTCTTGAATCATTGGAGTTTGAGCGACGGTTTCTCCTGTATGATTTACGCCCCCCTGTTTCAGCTCGCTCTTGTTGAACTTTTCCCATTTCAGATTTTTTTTCCACAGCAACATCGTCTCTTCTTTGATCGCTCCAAACTTCTGATTTCTTTGAGCTCTCCTTGTTATTTCTTGCATGGCCCTCAGCAACTCCCTCCATTATATTTTCTTTCTTTTTAGTTTGTTCTTGTTTCTCTTTCACTTGCTCCACTGTTCCCCAATCTTTAGTTTTCACATGCTGTGGTAATTTTTGCACATTCGAGCTTTGCTTGTCATCTTTAGCACCTGAAGTATTTGAATCTTGACTTTTAGATGAGGCTGGATACACTGGAGTGTCTTTTAGAACAGTAACTTTCATTGCTCTGCCTTTGCTTTGGACTTGAACTTTCCTTTGGCAGTCAGGGCTACCTGAGATGACAATTTCTGATTCAGGTTTGTCTGTATCCCAGTCTCTATTTTCCTTTCCAGCCTCATAATTCTCTGTCTCCATTATTGCTAGGGGAGAGCTCTCTTTCTCTTCACTTCTTTTTTCTCTCTGGCCCAGCCTAGCTCTTGGGACGTATACTTGCATATCAGGCCTCTTTCCTCTGCGCTTTTTACCATGATCTTTATCTCCTTCAAACTGACCACCATCCCTTTGCGATTTCTTGGTGTGATAATCAGGCCAGACATTGGGCTCTTTAATTTCACGTGGCGGTGACTCAATATACAAATCATCAAGGCGCTCACAGAGGCTTTCATCAGCTATTTCTCCGCTGCTCTCCCGACTTATATCTTCACTATCAACTCGGCCATCCATTGGGGCATCCCAATCTTCCTCTTCCTCTCTTGGTGTTCGTTCTTTCTGCCCTGCAGCATGGGAAGCACCCACTGTGATATTCTCATTTTTCTTTGTGGGTTTCCCTTTCCCAGATGAATGTCTACCTGGGCGGTAAATCTGTTGGGCTGGTCTTCGAGACTTATGCTGTTGCACTGCATCGCCTTTTTTACTATCACTCTCTGGCTTCTGAAGCTCTGGATCTGGTGGGCAAGGAGTGTCACATTATTATAAAATGCAAAACAGTATTGAACAATACAGTTGTTACACAGATATCCATCTAGAAATGTTAATCAAAACGAAATTGTTTTTGCCGATTTGAAAATTGATCATGTCAAATTCCAAATTGTTCAGATAATCACTAATAAATGCATCAAGTTTGTTGTCTCTTTGTAACAAAACTTATAGTTCATATGATTTTCATGCCTTTGAAATGAAGGTGGATATTGAGATATGCAAGAATTATTCAGAGTGGGTTAAAAGAAAATGTTATGTTGTGTTTTGGAGCCCCTTTTTCTGGTAGTTTGCATACCTTGTTTGATATGTACAAAATGTTCTAAGATCACAATTCAAAGAGAAGATTATTATATACAAATATCCACACTGCCCTTACAGAAGGACTGCTTTTTGCAAGTATTTCAACTGGTGCATTTTCAATACCTTTTAAAAACAAAAGATATAAATTATATTCATTTTTTGCTGAGTTTTTCCCACTTGAAATACATATATATTTATTGCATCAGATACAGTAACTCTAGTGAAAACTTGATTTAATGAGAAAGTGATAGAATGATGAGATTAGAATAATATTACCTACCAATCTTGCTAAAAATCCCTAATAAAAAAGCTCTCAATATAATAATGCTAGAACACAAAGCAGCTCAGGGATACATTTTTTTTTCTAGCATATATAAATACAAAGGATTAGTCTTACATATTTTCATGCATTATAAAAATGTGTGTTAGGTCATCTTAGACATTTAAAATCTAATATGTATAACTTGGCAGGTGCCTCTTTTTCTTAAGCACAATTTGGAAAGTATGGGCTTGCCATTTATATCAGTAAGATGTCAGATTAAACACAACATTTTCTTGCGTTACAATTTATAAATGCATTTCTTTCCCCATTTCAAAAAAAAGGAGAAAATCAGAATGCTGGTGGGGTGATTATTTTGATGAAAAATATCTGGAAAGACCCTTTTTTATTTCAAAATTAAAGAGCCATTGCTGTTCAAAGAAAAGCTCAATCTTTTTCAATTTATATGCTGAGGGCAAGGTGACAACTAAGATATCTCTAGATATCTTTCCTTTGAAAACAATATATAAAAGAGTCTGTAAATTAATAGATATTTAGAGATTAGTGTTTTAGATTTGGAAGTCACATATTGCCACATCTGTGAGCTACTTGAGGAACCGTTAGGCTTCAAACCCTAGATTGAGTTCTAAATCTATAACAAGGCTGGAATCAAGCAGCCAGTTGTTAAAAAAACATTTTTATGAAATAATTTTATTGACTATAGCCTTTATGGTCCTTCCACCCATATTCAATGTAAAATTGTAAGTTAAATTTTTTATAAAAACTAGATCTTCACGCTCTAAAGTCTAAGCTGCACAACTGAAATGCTAGCCTCAGACAAGGCATATGTAGTGTGTTGCTCATAAAGCTATGAACAACTTGCCTAGCTTGTTCCTTGACTAAAGAGCATCATGAGTGGTGTTTTCCTCATGATGGCTGATGGAATTCAAAGATCATAATAATAAAAGCAGGGATCTCAACTCAAAATCTTGAAAACCACTGAACTTTTTGCGGAAGCGCGCAACACACCAAAAATAAAAACCAGTGTGCTAGGGAGCAAAAAAAATTCAGTGTAATACAATTACACAAGACTATTAATTTCTTATAATATACGAAGGCAAAAACCACTGAATCCCACGGATCTGCGGAAAATTGAGATCCCTGAAAAAGATTCACCTTATAGAAACTGTCAAGTGCATCTCACCAAAGTTTTTCTCTAGCTCTAAGACTAATTTTTACAGGATCAGAACTATCCTGACAGAGGTATACAGGTAATCAACTTTTAGACCATGATAATTGATAGTCTATGATAATTGATAGTCTTTTGAATTATAGACGCTTGAACAAGGGATTAAAGAAAAACAAAACGGATCACACTGCACATCAAAAATGTTATCAAAAAATCTTACTGGGAATGTGATTTCAGAAATATTTTTGCTATTTAGCTGAAAGCCATGAGTTATGTTCAACAATATGAAGCATATTGAAGATTTAAGCAGAACTGATTTTGTTTTAAATGTTATAAAAAAATTTTGTTACCTTTATTTTCCTCACTTGAAATTTCATACCCATGTGCATTTTTGCAGACCCTATTACTTGATTTAAGTTAACAACTTAAATTTCACCACATGCACATTCTTGCAGACGCTATTACTTGATACCCTAAGAGCAACTTAAAAAGAAGAGCTCATGACTTCTGACTAGGTAGTATAACTCTTTGCACAACTTCATTCCCTATATTTCTGTAATATCACGGACATTAAGACCATATTGATCTTTTTATGGTTGCATCCTTTATCAGATAACCCATCCATTGCTTGTGGACATTTCAAATTTACAAAATATGAAACATTCTCACCCAGTATATATTCGGCAAAAACATTTCTTGTAATTTTGCCCCTATATTCACCTCTTTGATTCATAAAATTTTATAAATTTATGGATGGTAAAGATTAACTCCTAAAGAACTTTTCCAATTCAACCCTGAGATACCTCTTCAGCCTATATCTTGTCGTTACACAAGTAGCCTTTACAGGGAGTCCACCTATATCTCAACCTAAAATTTCCTACTTAGGATTTTGAAAGAAAATCCAAAGTTGGTTTTCACTGCCCAGAGAATTTGCTGGGACATGTTTAATAATAAAAATGATGATGATAACAGAGCACCTATGCAATTCAGTCTTTTTGAAGTGGGCAATAAATACAAGTTACCAGACCTGCCAAACTCAAATCGGGCTTAGAGTAATGGCAACCTCCCCTCAGAGTAATTCTTGCCTCTAAATTAAAACAAAATGTGATTGTACACAGAACCAAGATTGTGGAGCATTTTTTCTTCTTGCTGATTAAGTTAATTTTTTTTCCTGTGCTCAGACTAAGATGTTGAATGACCTGTGGCCCTTCTACAGATGTGTTCCCCAAATGTTATTGCTTTCTGAGTTTTACCGCCCCAACTGAGGTATCATTAAGGTTTACTCATCAGAGTGTACATAAAGGCCTACATTCTAGCTTACAAATTGAGCACTGCTCTCCTTATATTTATTTTTTCGAGGCATTTGAGCTGAATATGATCAATATCGATTAGGTCTAAAACTTCTCGCTAGGCTCCACCTGGCATATAAAAATAAAAAAAAAATATAATAAAAAATTACTATCTTACATTTAGATCTAGATTTATAATTATTTGCTTTGGCGTTTAAATCACCCATTATAATTATACTCATAATATGTCATGCCGGGTTTTAAATAATGTATCTTGACGCCCCGCGCCTTCCCCCCCCCTCCCAGTAAAAGTTCGTATTAGCTTTTATGAGATGAATATAAGAATGATACTTTGTTGAAAATAACGGTTAGGTCTGGGTGTAAAGATGGAGAGAACGAAATTTTTCGGACAAATGTATGTGAAAGTAAAAAACTCAATGGCACCGATATCTTGCATGGTTTCAACTTCGAAACAAATCTCGATGTTCGATTTCAAAATATTGATATCAATATACTATATTGTCAAGTTTTATACTTTCGCACGGGTTGATATTCGATGACGGAAAAATATTGTACTCGCGTAGAATAAAATTTTCACTCTTTCTTTTTACGTAAAAATTAATTTTAAATACGCTCAACCTTACAGGCTCACATGAATGTTCAAAATAAATGAAATTCCATTCATTTACAGAAAATTCACTTCCCTGTATTTATAAATCTATAATTAATACTTACAAAATTCTAAATTTAGTTAAAAATAGAGCTTAACTAGATTGAGATTAGTATATGAACAGTTATCTAGGTTAACTTAAATTTAGATTTAGATCTAGATCTAAATCTCAAAGTAGGCCCAAGTAATTATGGATTCTAGAATCCCGTCTTCAAAAAACATAGGAAAGCGCAGTTTATCTTGATGATATTCAGCTAGATATATTCCAGATGGAATTCAGGTATTTGAATGAGATCTGGATGAAATGACGGTGCATTGTCTCGAAAATTCATGTGCAATTTAAGTTAACTCACCCAACTCAAGAACTATCGATGGGAACCATGAGAAGCTCGACCATAATTCCTGGCAAGTAATTCTTTATTCGTTTCTAATCTATGGTATCCGATACATTGCTCGTTCCACATAGGTGGAAAGCGCTACAGTTGCCACAAGAAGATAACAAATGAAACAAAAAAAAAAAGCCAAAGTTGAACGGTGCAACACAGAGAAGCGGCACAAAGAGTGCTCCGCCACTGAACACACCTCGCTCAACTAAACGCCAGACAATCGCATTTAATTTAGTATCGATAACTAATTTAAACTTGATGATCACAATAAGAGAAATATTGAAAAAAATTAGTATTCGATACTCTGTATTGAACTACAAGGCAAAATGATTAGAACTAAGAGGGCTAAATCGAGACCGTGACATAAAAGCCCTTGTGGTCAACCACGCTTGCCATAATTTTGAAGGAATCGCCCGTCTGCATAATAAATTACGGCTAAACCATATTGTTGGCAGGTCTGACTGTTACTTGTTTTTCCTCCCTTTATCTGACCTCGATGGTCGCTTTTCTACCATATCCGACTCTTCCAACCTGACTATCAAATTTCTGACTTTTATCCGGCTTTCTGGACACCCTGCTTTAAATCAGCCTCAACCAACTTGTCGTCAGCATTAATATTTATAAACCAAACTTGATCCAAAGCTAAATTGATGCTCGTTTAATTCTCTTCAGTATGATTATTTAAATGGTATAGCAAAAAGAACTGGGACTTGATAGCTCGAAATATACCACTTTTTCAGGGTTAAGAGAAGTGAAAAATATTTTGTACTTTTTTTAAAAAGTGCACTGGAAAGTTTTGATATGCTTCAATTTAAGAGCTATATCAGTACCACTGCAAAGGTAGCATATCCCACACATACCAATACATGATATTCTGACATGAGAAAAACCTACATCTTGAGTGTCCATGTTGATTGGTGGAAATGTTCATGAAGGACAAGAACATTTTGGTTTCCAAATGCCCATCACTCACAGTGCATTGTTTCTTCCCATATATATTTAATCAAGATCTAGTTTCCATGAAACAGTAAACCGCATACATGTCAACAGAACTGCTCAATGACATTTGCCCTTTATTTCAGTCTTCACTTAACTTTGATTGATTCTACCATCATGTATTATTCAAGATATTGATACAGATGAATAGCTGCTAAATTTCTTTATCCTTGACCAAACACTTTTGCAGTAACAGTTTAACTCTTTTTCATGGCTGCTGAATTGTTCTGCTTTGCGACGTTTGTCCTGCATACTGATTGAGGAATAAGATTGCCATTATCTGACAAGTTTCTTATCAGTAGTAAAGTTACACATAAAGAATGTAAATAGATCTATACATTTTGAGTACTTAACATCTATTCAGGGCAGGCCAAAGAGCTCAAACTGCCTATCACACATAGATGATAGATCTAAATCCAGAAACAGAACTCTTGATGGGTGAGGAAATGGAGATGGAGGTTACAGGGGTCCTGTGTAGTTCATTGAACTAGATCTAGATCTTGTGATCCATAAGGAATCTCTATAATCTAGGATGCATCAGAAATAATATCGAGACTTAGATCTGTAGGAGGTCTACATTACATAATTATGTAGATCTACCTAGATCTAGACTATAGATCGTAGAATCGAGATCTCTCAACATTCTAAAGTTGGAACTCAGATGCTATTGCTGGATCGCAATCCGGTGCAGGTCTGTATAGTCTAGACAAAGGACAGCTCCGAGTCAGCAAAGTCCGCAAATGTTTATTCTAATACTTGACCAGTATTGTACTAGGTTGATCAAAAATAATTACCAAAACGAGAGGAGAGGACAATCTTTTTAATATCATCGTAGGATATCTTCACGATATCAATTTCTTGTTCTCCTGCCATATTCCAAGAAGTCTTTGTTTTGTTTCCCTCTGTTATAAAAGAGTTAATATCTTCAAATTCAGGTAGTGTTGTTATCAAATTTAGTCCAGGAAAAAAACCGCTCAATATTACAATTTTTTTTTTTTTCCACGATCGACCATGATAATGGACTGATTGATACTTATTTTACCTTTTCTATATTGTTTTCTAGTAACAAGACAAAGAAAATCATACATACATGTTTACAAACTTTAAATTATCTACAAATATTGAGACTGACCTCTTGGCTTATAATTAGAATTCTCAATATTCTCTCTTGAGGCTTTATGTTATCTAAAGTGATGACCTTTGACCTATTTATTTAAGAAGCATTTAGACGATGCCCGTAGAATAAATCTGTTGCATATTTTTCCGCTTCCTTTGCGTGCTTTATGAGTTTTTTCTGACTATATTTGCGCCTGTCTGAGCATTGAAACTTTCGAAAGCAGCTCCATTGTTTATAAACAGTATGGTTCCTCAGTTCAGAAGTTATTGTTTCATGGGCTAACAAAAACTCACAACAAAGCTCTATACAACTATGTGAAATCCCACTCCCTCTAAACATATGAATGGAATTAAACTCAAATTTGTTCCTAAATCTATTTATTTCCAAACTATCCTAAGGCTTCTTTCTGCTGGACAAAACTCAACTTAGAAGTTAGAATAATCATTTAGTTCTACAAAGAACTTGAAACCTAAAAAAATAGATAATAGTCGAAAAGCAGGGCGAAACTAAAAATTGACAGAAAGGAATTATTCTAGCTCAAAAAGGTAAAATGGAGGTTATTTAGAACATAGTGCGCGAATTTAAAAGCCGCAGAGATAAAAGAGCTGGTATGATTAAAAGCATTTCAACTCAATATATAATAGATATACAGAGAGAGAGAGAGAGAGAGAGAGAGAGAGAGAGAGAGAGAAGAAGAAGAAGAAGAAGAGAGAGAGAGAGAGCATGTGTGTGTGTGTGTCTCAGAGGAGGGGAAGAATGCCACATTCCTACAGCACAATAAAATTACTTTGCTGGAGGTGAGAGGATTGTGACACGTAAAATATAAAAACCACAAACAGACCCACTGGTCTACAAATTCAGCATACCAAATTTAAGAATATAAATCGGTTTTCTTCAAGTATCGTGTTTAGAATGTGTACTTCTATAAGACAATTCATTGGAGTATACATTCTAAACGAACTGATTTTTTGTTCAATGCAACTCTTTAAGATATTTGTAACAGATTTTGATGGGGTGATCTGTTAGGCTCTGTTTGTCTAGGGGTATGAAAATATATACAGCCAATCACACGACTCGTCGGTAAAAAAATAAGTCTGAAGTCCGCAAGTAAAAATTGCAAACTGTTTAATCCAACACAAGAGCTTGACTCTATAATCACTGTACACTCTTAAACTCACTGTAGGTAGACTTTTAAATTCACTGTAGGTTAACTTGATGTTGACTCAATAGTAACTGACTGTAGGTAGACTTAATTATCACTGAAGGTAGACTTGATGTTGACTGATTGAACATAATTTCGACTCTTATTTATACAAAATCTCATCGAATCATCCAGAAAAGGAATTACATAAATCGTAAGAGAAAATTCTTGGTATACGTCATTAGCAATTTGCAACCAATCAAAACAAAGGTAAACAAGGGGTGACGAGATCATTACTATGCTAGAACTAAGTCGGAGATTTCAGAAGAATCTTGGCCATACAAGTGCGGGCTGTGTACAATAAACAAAACTAAGTTCTTAGGCTTGAAATACAAACATTATGCAGCTAAATAAGACAATGTACATAGATCTAGTCGAGCCGCTACCCAAAAGTTACGTACCAAAAAAGGGTGAGGAAATGAATAGATCAGCTTATAGTACAATGCGTTACAATATTCATTTTATGATTTTGGCTTAACACGAAAGAATTTATAATTGGCGCAGATTTCTGAC
>JAWDGP010002014.1:165000-167500 GCA_033675545.1 Elysia crispata
GAAGGCCCAGGTGCCACAGTTGTACAAAAGCAAATTTCACCAGAGCCTGGTATAGTTTAAGCCTCGTTTAATGTTTTATTTTATTCCCTCTAATCCAGATTGCTGTGAGTTTATGTCGGGATGCGGTTGGCAAGTCTTTTCGTCGGCTGCTAACTTCGCTATCACCGAGGAGGGAACTACTTTCTTTACTCTCTGCCAGTGCTCGTTTTCGCATTTTTAACGGTCGTTTATTCTGTTTTTGCAGGTATCAAAGTGGCGGTTTACAACTCCCAGGTGTTTATGGATTTCATTCACGTGTTTGAAGCCTGCACTTCAAACAAAGTCTACGTGATATGCGCAATCAAGCTCCAACTATCACCGGTTGGGGATTAGTGAGAAAGGTATATGAATGTGTAGAAATATATATCACAATGGTTGGTATGTCAAGAAAGTTATATGAAGATATATAAATATATATCACAGAAATTGGTATGTCAAGAAAGTTATATGAAGATGTAGAAATATATATCACAGGAATTGGTATGTCAAGAAAGTTATATGAAGATGTAGAAATGTATATCACAGAAATTGGTATGTCAAGAAAGTTATATGAAGATGTAGAAATATATATCACAGAAATTGGTATGTCAAGAAAGTTATATGAAGATGTAGAAATATATATCACAGAAATTGGTATGTCAAGAAAATTATATGAAGATATATAAATATATATCACAGAAATTGGTATGTCAAGAAAATTATATGAAGATGTAGAAATATATATCACAGAAATTGGTATGTCAAGAAAGTTATATGAAGATGTAGAAATATATATCACAGAAATTGGTATGTCAAGAGAGTTATATGAAGATGTAGAAATATATATCACAGAAATTGGTATGTCAAGAAAATTATATGAAGATGTAGAAATATATATCACAGAAATTGGTATGTCAAGAAAGTTATATGAAGATGTAGAAATATCACAGAAATCGATATGTCAAGTGCTTTCAAAACCATAAAGACATTTCGTGCTCGACATGCTTTTTGACATCATAATAAAAGAAGGCGAACTAAGCTCTCAGAAAAATAGATAGTCAACACACAATTCCAACTAAAGAAAAAAAAAACTTGGAAACCCTCAAAATATTGTAGAACTATTTAACTTAGAGAGAGTATTTTATCTTTTCAATGTTTCTAAAACAAGTTGAAAGGTAAATTATTGATACGGCTTAACTTCTTGATTTTTAGATTATAGCATTTTTTTTTAACTAAAAAAAAAAGTTAGACTGCAACCCTGATATTTTGAACTTATTGGACCTATAATATTTTATTAAAGATTACTTGGCAAAAACTTTTTGGGTATTTCCAGAATCACACTTCTATAGAACAGATGCGGCCAGATTTTTATAGATTGACAACACACATAATCACAACGCTACTGCACAAAGAATCATGCTATTTGGCATGAAAACATTACACTTTATTCAGTATCCGGGAGCACTTGGGGGTCGCACGATATGGATCTGCTATTTTTTTTTTTTTTTTTTTTTTTGGAAGGGGGGAGGGGGTTGATAAAATAATACCTCCATATTTCGTGTGCGCGTTTTCTATTACCTCTTCGGTTTCCGGCTCTAAATTAACGTACCTCCAACTTTGACCTGTAATTTGACCTTTTGCAGTGACTTGGCAAAAAATGGTGCGTAGTTTTATGGAAATTCAAAACCTCTCATTCATTTAATTTCCATGAATTTAATCTTTTAAAGGGTTCATAAGAGATTTGGATTTTTACAAAAACAGCTAGCCATTTTTATTGTATGTCGAGCGAGTGAAGCAGGAGAAAAGATTTAGTTTTCCGGCATTACACCTTAAGTTATTTTATTGTGTTATATTATGAGATTTTACAAAGAGCTAATAATAATAATAATAATAATAAAGTGCATTTATATAGCGCATATCCAAATGATTAAAATGCTCTATGCGCTTTACAAGAAAAAGAATAAGATAGAAGCAGGCTAGAAGGCCTGAACATACATACATAACATACAGAATGACGTACATAGCATAAAGAATAACATACATATTATATAAAAAATAACATGCATAACATACATTTGCTTAAGAATATGATACAAATAAAACATCATCTACTGCCGGGAATACGTTGTGGTGAATAAATGGTGTTTAAGCTACCTTTTAAAGGTATCTATGGAATCAGACTCTCTGATATATCTGGGGAGCCGATTCCACATGGTTGGTGTACTACTTACTTGGAAGTCATGAGCTCTTCCATGAGTCATCGCTAGCACATCAAACAATAGGGTCTGTACAAAGGAATTTTATTTGTTTAAAACACTAATGTAATATCAATGTTCAGAGACGCGCAACTTCAAGTAAAAAGAAGGATATAAAACATTTCTTAATTTATTACAAAAGATACAACAAAAATATACTAGGGGCGTCATCTAAATGTCGCTAAATGATACTTCCACAACTTGATTACGTGAAATTGCATTGGATG
>JAWDGP010002014.1:172500-217500 GCA_033675545.1 Elysia crispata
TTCTTTGAATAATCAAGATTATTGTTAGAATCGTTGTTGTACTGGACACCATTATTATCTCAAATATCAGCAACAAATGGAGCAATGGCAGCGGTAACATAAACACATAAATCTTATCTGTTCTCTCTTCATGTTGCCCTGAAATTAACAAATATTCCACCTCTTTTATCATTATAAATAATATCATTATTATCCTAACCACCATCCTTTTTATCTTCATCATCACCACACCACGAGTACGACGACGACCACCACCACCACCATCACCATCATCATCATCATTATCATCATAATCATCGTCTTCAATCTCAAGATAACTTTGGAAGATCATAAACCTTATCTTTTTGATTATGCATACCCATTATAGAGAGAAGTAATAACTTTTCATTTTAAACTGAATCAGCTGTCACCATGAATGATTTTCTCTTTCTGCTTCACTGTAAGTCATTTTCTTTCTGTTTCTCTTCCTCATTTAGTGGTATACAGCAGTATGCGTGTATTGCTCACACTTCTACGCATGCGCCTAGGGAAAAGTCCACAAATAGAAATTCTCCAGTTCAACAATTGGGACAAAACTATCCAAGTGGACCAACTGTTTTTTGTCAAACCTAAAACAATATGGGAGGTATGATGTCTTTGCTAAACAAATTTGAAATTTTAAGTAACGTCCTCATCTTTGGTAGACCAGTACCTGAAATTCGTTCGTTAGAATTTTGATCTTTGGTAGACCAGTATCTGAAATTCGTTCGTTAGGAAATTTGATTGGTTTTATATTTTTTTTTCAAAGGGCGAACATAGCGAAACCCTTTCGCCCTTAAAATCAACCGAGCTTTCTGTTCGCACTTGTAGCAATTTTTTTTTATTGTTGTACACTTAATTAGACTCAAAAATGCTGAAATAGGATGCTGATTTCTTGGTTTCTTCATTTAAAATTCATGTTTCGACGTTCGTCAGTACGCTAGCTTTTGTTGTTTTTTGCCTCCTCGTAAACAGTAGATTCATATGTTAAATTGGGGAATGGAATAAAGTCAAGGACGGAAATGTTAATTAACGTGAATAACGTTTGATAACTGAGCAAACAATCCATTGCATTCAAGTCAATGTCATGGAAATTCCATTAAATACTTGAGTGTATGAAATGACTGCGTCGTCTATCCATCAGTCATCTTTTTAATTTGGAATGAGGTCTAAAAGGAAATAGACATACATAGGCAAAAATAGGGATTTTTGGTTTCGAAAGAGACATACATAGGCAAAAAATAAGGGTTTTTGCTTTCTATTTGGATTTAATTTAGAATAAGAAACCCTCCAAAGTCATACAGCTTTACTGACACAGAAATATAGCTTTCTGTAAAACATATTCAATGATCAGATAAAATTGAAGTAGTTAATCACTGACAACGTTCGAGGAGGAAAGCTACCATTTTCGAAGTTAATTGCGACAGGAATTTAAAAAAAGGATATCATTTCGATCAACCCGATTTATACGGATCTCTCCTTATAACGTGTACCTGCAACTCTTATTTCTTCAGGTAAGAAGGGTCATCTTCGCTGCATGGTCAATGGGCATGAGAGTCCGAGCTACTGGAGCTGGACATAGTCGGTCTCCTCTGTATGTGGACGAGGGCAACATCATGATGGACATGCGGGAGCTTCAGCGCCATGATGGACCTTTCATAGAGCTCCACGAGATGGTCAGTTTTATATTCTTTCATCCTAGAATCCGACAATCTTTACACCATAAATTGTAATATACAATTTAAAAAAAAAATTAGAACGGGGTCGCCAGGAAGCTTAGCTAGCAGAGAAATGAGGTAACGATAAGTTGGTGCCCGATTCCACGCTCGTTTTCTTGCTGGGTTCATCATTTTGGTGGTGGGATTGAATCTCATTTAACCAGCATTATCATGCGCTTTAAGAAAAGTGACTTTCTTTGTTAGCGATTCGTCAGGAGTTTATGGCACGTAAAACTAAATAAATACATTTTTTTGCATAACTTTAATGTTAATAATCACACAACAAATAGAATGAAACGTATACAGAGAGTTCAATGATAACTTTATGTACCATGAAATAGGGCGGTAAGTAGGTCACAGCTATGGCGTCCGTATTTACAGTGCGAATACGAAAGCGTCTATTTTCACCCTTCGATAAAACTGAATCCGGTTCGCTTCTAGGTGCCATCATAATGAGACTTTGATTAGACAAAAACAGCTAACGAGGATCTAAACCTGGACTCCAAAGCCCCGGGATTTGTTTATTATTTGTAGATTCTCAGATCAATACCCTAGGGTGACCTAGCTGCGTGCATACGCCCACTATGATGACAATCCTCTTTGTTAGGATTCTAAATTTCTAGACATCCGGAAAAAGACGCCATGCGGACAAGCCCTTAAAAATTGTCAAAAGCGGATCTTTTAGATCTTCGCTCTTTAGAATAGGAGCCTGGAGGAGGGGGTGGGGAGAACATATTAAAAATTCAAATGTAGCATTGGATGAAATGATATCCATCAACTCCCTTCAGAAATAATGAAATAATATTCAAGGAAGAAATCTATTCAGCGCACGATGAATAATATATTATCTTATCAGCACATTTACTTTCGAGAAAAAGATTTTTTTTTCTGTCCATATTTATAGACCCACTCAGCTGGTTGCTCTTCTCTCTCTCTCTCTCTCTCTCTCTCTCTCTCTCTCTCTCTCTCTCTCTCTCTCTCTCTCTCTCTCTCTCTCTCTCTCTCTCTCTCTCTCTCTGTCTGTCTGTCTGTCTGTCTGTCTGTCTGTCTGTCTCTCTCTCTCTCTCTCTCTCTCTCTCTCTCTCTCTGTCTCTCTCTCTCTCTCATCTTTTTCTTTCCTCCTAACTATCTCTGTCTTTCTTACTATCACTATGCCTTTCTCTGTCTTTCTTACTATCACTATGCCTTTCTCTGTCTTTCTCCACTTCTGTCTTTCCTCTGCTGGCGTTGTCAAAATGCAGAAGTCTAAAATTAATTTCACAATTACAATAGTTGGAACAAGAGATCAGGACTGGCGCGAGTTGACAAAGTGTTTTAAATGAAGAGATTCATTCACAATTAATATTTCAAATATTTAAATCTTTTATATAGAGATATGATCAAAACAACTCACAGAGGTGACCTATCAGCTGATTTTCATCACTACATAATGTATAAAAACAGCTATTCTGCTAGCTAAGATTGCTGCTCCCCAAAGAATAACAGTATAATAAAGAAGAAGGGAAAAGACAGTGCACAAAAATTTAGAAAGAGCTGCCTGTTACGGACATAACATTATGTCATTCTGATGATGAATTTTACAGCCATTGTAAGCGTCACTATAATGTAGCCTTGCTCAAACCGTTTTTCTCTGATTGTTAAAATTGATTTTTATAGTTATTACAACAACAGCAATTATTATTATTATTATTATTATTATTATTATTATTATTATTATTATTATTATTATTATTATTATTATTATTATTATTATTATTATTATTATTGTTATTATTATTATTATTATTATTATTATTATTATTATTATTATTATTATTATTATTATTATTATTATTATTATTATTATTATTGTTGTTGTTGTTATTATTATTATTATTATCATTATTATTAGTTTGCCTGTCAGTTATAACTAAAACTTTATCTCATTTAAGTGCAGGCACGAATGACTTATTGAAATGGAATATTTTGTGCCTTGGTCCATATTTCCTGTTCTATTTTCCCCCCTCAGAATGAAGAGCGACCTTTCAAGACTGTCACAGCGATGACCGGTGCGCACATGTTTGAACTAAACGAGTTCATGACAAACAACAACGTTTCGATCAAGACGGAACCACTCAATGATCAAGAGACTTTGGGAGGGATGGTGGCCGCAGGTTCACACGTAATAGCATCTTCTTTTCCTACTGGGTTGCCTGGGTTAAAAGTGTCGGGCATCAATCATATGACCTGATCTTACAAGCAGCGTAGGCTGGGCTATAAACTTGAAATCTATTTTCTGTTTGTCGCACTGTTATGAGCGGCCAGAAGTCCAAGTTTTCCGTTGATCAAAAATTACTTAGAAGAGAATCGATTCTACAGAACTCATTTCCATTTTTAACGATAACGTGGTTGTTTTTTGTCATTGGTGAGCGCCAGACTACACTTGAAATTGATTTTAATTCAAAAGAGTAAAAATGTGCATCAATGCATCAAACTTAACTATATCTGATTTATAAAACAAAGAAATGGGTGAAGAATGAATGTTTCATAGGTCTAAAAAGCTCTTCAAAAATTTTTACAATTTGGCAGCATATTTTTTTGCTTTATATCATCGCTTGAACAACTTGGAGTTTGGTTCTTTTAAGTAAGCATAACATTTGGTAGACAAATAGTATTGATTAGGCTAAGAGCATTGAATCTTGAATCGAGACAAATGATTTGCTCAGCTTAACTCCTCAACTGTTTGCTTGTGTGCTTGCAAGAATCTCTTACTTTTCATTTAGTTTTTCGTTGTAGACCATGTTGAGGGTGGATTATTCGCCACATTACACATAAAGCCTCTTTGCACTGATTCTTTTTCTTTTCTGGATGTGTGTGTGTGTGGAGGGGGGGTAGGCGGCGATATTGAATAGTTATGCGTATTTCTTGTTGGATTACTGTTTTGCCTCTGTGAAATAGGGTTATTATCACCATACTTGTTAAATAGTAAACGGAACAGGCATACACCCTTTTTCTTGGGATATTTTAATCTTTCGCGTACATCTGAAGGAGTCTTCTCTAATCTTGTTTTGAAAAAAAAAAAAAGACGAATCATTTGAAACACAACAAATTGTGCACAAAGGCGATACTCAAGTCAACATTCCCTGTAAATTTTAAAACTGACAAACTGATTTCATACCATCCTTTTTTTCAGGGATCCACCTACGATTCTCCAGCCTTCCCTGGCATTGTTGTGGAGATGCGCCTCATGGACTCCATGGGCCGTCTCAGGAGGTTCACCATCGAGAGGCACCCAGAGCTGATGCGGGCACTCAGCCTAAACCTGGGCACCTTCGGTATCATGTACGACATAACCATCAGGGTAAGTGCTGCAGGCCGTGGAGAGCTCATTCCCTTGAGTGCATGTCTAAAATTTAGTGGATCTTATCGACTTACTAGAAAATCAAACCATTGAATAAACGATTTTGTTTTTCATTCTGGTATTGCTACATCGCTATAAAGGTATAAATTATTTGAATGAGCTGTTTCGACCATTTGCGCTTGTGGATAGTATGAAATCTTTATGTTCTATCCATTTATTAAGAAGAGCACAGCAGCTTTGATATGGATACTGTATCGGTCCTGAAGTAGCCAACTGGAAAAATGCAAGTATGATTTGCCCGGACTAAACGTTTTTGTTTTCGAATTTGTTGAACTCTGTATAAAAAAAAATATCTCGTTATCAAGAGGATTTATGCAACTAATATAGTACCAGCAACACTAAAAGCATTAGAAGTATGTTTAAAAGCTCTATGAAAGTTGGACAGTTTTGCTCTGATTGGGCCTTATATGCTCACTGCCTGTTTGCTACATAACAGCTGAAATGGCTCACAAGTAATAACGCCTAACTGTTCTGAACTTGTTTAGAACCAGCAATGACACCACACTAGAACTCTGTATTATTACAATCATTTTGTATTGAAGGAGAAAGAAGCATTGTAGCCTGCATTTGAATTTAATAATTAGATTTATACCGGCGGCACTGAGAGTGTAAAAGATATGCCTACTTTAGTTTGATCAAATCAAAGAAAGGTCCAGTCTCAGTACAACGAATGTATTGAGTTGAACGCTGTTTCCATTGTATTGTAACAACGTGCGAGATATTGTATATATTAAACAAACAATTGTTCCAACCGCGCAGTTGAATATTACCAAGATAGCCTTATTCCTGTATAGAGATGGCGATTCAAAATTTTAAAAGATAAAGCTTTAAAAAATTGACATCGTTACTTTTTAAAACTGACATTCGCAGCACTTGTCATATATACAATTCACCAGACTCATATACCTGAAAACATGTTAATTTGTGATTCATTTGCAGGTCGAGCCAAGTATCAAGGTGAAGGTCGAGAACTCTTTTGTCAAGGTCGGCGACATCATGCTGAACCAGGCGAACCTGAAGCGGCAGGTGGAGGAGAACTTTTTTGGAGAGATTTCCTGGTTCCCGTTTAACACAATCACCCCTGCTGAGGAAGCAGAGTACATCCGAACTGGCAAAGTCCCAGACACCTGGAGTGCCGCAGAGGATTATTTGTGGATCAGGTGAAATTTGGCGACACAGTTTATACCAAGACGTTAGAGGAAGATAAATATCAAAGAAACTTTTCAAAGCACAGGGGACATATTTCATGGGGAATAGGAAAAACAAGAACTATGAGCCTTCGTGAAATTTATTTGTAATAATTAGCAAACAATGTCTCATTATATAAAAGCAACCACACACAAAAAAACAAAACAAAAAAAAAACAACAACATAACTTTCCAGTTAAATCATACTTGAAGTTACTAAGAAAGATATTTCTCACATTATATTTATAACCTTTTTTTGAACTCTCTTTGATTTTTGAGACTACAGTAATAATAATGATGATAATCATGAATGTTATCATCAGTCGCAACAAAAGTTATCTTATCTTATCTTATCATCATCATCATCATCTTAATCACCTCTATTTTCTTCCTCATCTTGAACTAGTTAGTCATCACAAGCATATCATTATATTCGTCATCACCAATATCACCATCATTATCACAGTTTCACCACCATCAGCTTAATGATACGCTATCTTGCATTTTAAAATAATTATTTATATCCAGCATTTCTTTTATACTCTCCTCAAATCCAAACTTTACATAATTTTTTCCAGTTTTGTGAGTTGTTCCATGTATTCACGCACAATTTCCTCCAACTGATTCCACAGAACGGTGAACCCTGTGAGCGATGACGAGGTAGGGAATCACCCCATTCAAGGAGCCGTTACTCTTGATACCAAAGGATCCCTCTCTGGCGGCCCTGCAGTCGGTCTGCTCAGGGCCAAAGTGAGTACAGTATTTTATTATCAGCAATTTAGTTTTGCTCGTTAAAAGTTAAAGAATTCACGATTTTTTCTTTTTGCCGTAGCATTTCAATTACGGGATACTAATCAGACAGAGCTAATTCAGCGCTGGATTTGCGGGTCAATTTAAGGAATACTCTTTTTTTTTTTTGTTCAACCAAGATACATGTCATCAGCAGAGACGAAACATTTGATACTACTTAAGATATTTTCCTTCCAGTCTCAATAACAAAGATGTTTTCTTTCTAATAAATCTATTCCAGGGTTCTCTAGATTTGGCTCGGAAACTGCCGAACTTCAGCTACCACTATTTGGTGAACGCCTTCCCTATCATTGAACCTCCACGGTACGGCTCGGAGACCAGCGCTGCTTTCTTGTTGAACATTGATAGAGACTTTGATAGACCGTACAGAGCCATCAAGGTAAAACGCGTTTCGTTTGTTACTGGTTCAATAAAACACTGCCCTTCCCTTCTTTTCCGAAGGGAAGGGCAGGAATTCTTCTGTTTTTGTTGTTGTTGTTTTTTAAAGTCTGGTCATCTCGAGAGAAGATGCAAGGGGGAATATAATTATGAACCAATTAGACTAATGACTTTTGATGCCTATTATAAGTCTATTAAAACTGGTCATGGTATAGAGGTTATTTGGATGATATGATCCCTAGTGAAGTTATTTCTGAGGGTGCTCCCATGATCTGAACCTCAGGAATGACTCGTTGGCAAATTATTCGCTCTTACATGTCTGTGCTTATCATGGTGCAAAGTTGTAAAAAAAAAGCAGCAAGTGACTAAATATAAAAAAGGCATGAAAACAATAACATATATACACATAGAGATGTTCAAATTCAGAGATGCGTTGTATGAGATTTTGTAAGTTCAGTTCTCAGAAGAAGGTAATAAGTAAGTTGAATGAGCCGAGGCTGCTCCACCAATCACCTTTGGTATCCGTCTTTTCAGTACCTTGTGGAGAAGACAGAAGACCAGATCAGGCGCAACGGCTCGACCCCAATGAATGCTCTGCTACCGCGCTTCTTCAAGAACAGCGACTGCTTCCTCTGCTTTGGAAACACTGAGATCACCATGCCAGACGACAACGGTCACTCTGTTGTCATCGACTTTCTGGCGCCACCAACCCAAGAAGGCTTTTACTCAGCAGCGGCTGATGTGAGTACCCAAGCCTTTTTTTTTTAATCGTCAGGGCAAAGCTTAAATATAACGGGTGCGCAGTACTAGGGTTAATACGAATACGAAACTCATATCAGTGAAGAGATGATGCTGACTTAGAAGAAGATTATTATGATAATGATGGTGATAAAAAAGGTGGAGCACGATGAATTTGATGAATATGAGAAATATATAAAAGTGCAGGGGCTGAACTATCAAGGATAAAGACTAGAAATGTTTCAAAGATTGTGAAAAAAATGTAAAAGGCTCACTTTATATCATTTGAATAGTTTGATTTTGAAAATTGCTACAATGGGTAGTGTTTGCATGTGTTTGTGTGTGGAAAATATAAGCTTGTGATAAAGTGAGAAGGAAAATAGGAGAAGAAATAGATAAAGGCAATAGAGGGAGACAGGATTAAGAAGTTGCACATTGATTATAAACGAAATCTTGTTCTGAAAAAACATAATAATATAATCATTTAAGAATGGCTCATATTTACAACACGGTCTCGTCTTCTTCGACAGTTTGTCCACCAATTCAAAGATGAAAAGCTGCGTCCTCACTGGGCCAAAAGGCATGACAACATTGATGGCATTGTTGATATCATCCAAAACGTATACAAAGATCTAATACCAGCTTTTGTAGAACAAAAACAAATGGCAATGGTGGACCCTTGCGATATGTTTATGAATTCATACCTCCTCTCCATTTTTGGCAAAAGCCAAACCTGCTTTTTCTACTGATTTTTTAAACATTTTCAAGTTCTTTCGATGGATATGGCTTGCGCTCAATACGATAGCTTGGGCATGCATGGTTGTCACTAACAATGCGAGATTTGATACGATGTTCTTTGAAACTCAACCCAAACAGTTGACAATTTTTTATTGCGAGTGATTTAAACAACTTTTTCATAAATGCTCAATTTATCTGAAATCTTTTTATTCCCGTTTCCCCATTCATCATTGTGACAAATGTCTCTTATATATGCGAAACAAATCCAAATCTTTTGAAAAATATTCATCATTCCATGAGCTATAAGCTTGACAAAAACTAAGTACCGGTATTTCCTTTCTTTGAAATTATAATTATATATGTGGATTCCATTTTTTACTTGCATTCTTTTCCAGTCAAGATTGGCGGATAAATTGATATTTTTATACATATTAGACATTTTACAGACAGTTTTTGTCCCTCTTTCTGGATATATTTTCTTTATGGTGTCACATTCCCTGATGCTGAATTCCGACATATTCAGTTGATAGTGATATAATAATGCCCTATATAATAATATAATTATGTCCTCTGTGATTTTTAATGGCAGTATTAGCAGAGAATTTACGAGGTAGTATAATTTTTTATGTCTGGGAAAAATAATATTTGTTTTACTAACGCATATTGTTTTATACATTTCTGGCATTTTAAATGTGATTAATGCTAGAATGAATCATTCCTTAATTACAAAATCTGCAGATGGCGGTATATTTTTGTGTGGCTGATTTTTTTAAATTAAGGAAATAGATTTAAAAGAGAAATTGTCACAAAAGAAATGGATAAAAGAAGAGGCATGTTCAGCTTTGAACAAAAATATCTGAACTACTTCAAGGTTAAATATTTACCTTTATAGTGCGGTAAATAAACAGGCATGAAGACAAATTAAGAAGTAATGTTTAACTCTCTTCAGATGATATTGTAGCCTCTCATTGCGGACTTACTTATTTTCCCTCTCCCAAGATGGGCAACTTGTACCATTATCCGTCACTCTTTGTGTAGGCCTACATGAAAACTTCTTGTTATAGAAAAATAATTGGCCAAAATAAGAAATAGCGACGAAGGCTAGGACTAAAAACAACGATAACACTATAAATAATAACAGTGACAAAATGAGAGCAGTCTTATAGAATTTCTCATTAGTTTATAAATCAAAATTTTATACGATGAATTGGTAAATCTGTGATTTTGTATGTATTGGTATGCGCTGCATAGGCACAGTATTATTTAGTTTTATTCTTCAAACTATTGTTCTTATAACTTTGTTACTTGTAGCAATACATGGACCTGTGCATATGTAAGCCCTACACTGTTTATTCTTTTAGATATACTATGTGCATTGTGACATATGTTCCGCTTTCCATTTTTCTCAACTGTTGTGTATTGGTGCAGTTGGCATTGCCAATTAAGCTATATTATTGAATAGCCTACTTATTTTCTTTTGTCTAGAGAATTTAAACAATCAAAGTATTTTCAGTAGTCTCTCTCTCTCTCTCTCTCTCTCTCTCTCTCTCTCTCTCTCTCTCTCTCTCTCTCTCTCTCTCTCTCTCTCTCTCTCTCTCTCGCTGTCTCTTTCTCTCTCTCTAACTCACTGTCTCTCTTTTTCTCTCTTTCTCTTACATCCATCAGCCTATCTCGTGTATCTCTATAATTTATCTGCTTTTTTGTGCCATACAAGTCAAGTTCGTGAAAATATTCTTTCTAGCCTTTTTAACTAAGCTTACAGCCGAAATGTCAAGTTACATGTAAAATACTTTGTGCATGCAATTTCCAAAAAATGCAAGAGACAATTTATTATAATCCATTTTTTCTTTCTGTTGTTGCTTTTTTATTTTTTTTGATTTTTCATTCCTCGGCCATTTCTAATATACGTCGTAACAAAGACTTTGTTTAACATTCGTGATTTAAATGCCTTTTTTAAGTGTCACTGTTTTGACGTTTGAGGTAATAAAGTTTTATTTTTTAAATACAAATATGAAAAATTCATTGCTGAATCTTCTCTATATTAATTATTTGTCTATAAGACAGTGTAGATCTTCTATCTGATAGATCGATGGATTTATGTATCCATTTTGGGGTTGTTGTTTTTTTTTATTTGCGAAATTCTTGATGAGGAAAGCGGCGGCTGGGGAGGAGAGGGAGGAGAGAGGGGAACAGGAGGAGGAAAAGAAGAAGAAGAAGAAGAAGAAGAAGAAGAAGAAGAAGAAGAAGAAGAAGAAGAAGAAGAAGAAGAAGAAGAAGAAGAAGAAGAAGAAGAAGAAGAAGAAGAAGAAGAAGAAGAAGAAGAAGAAGAAGAAGAGGAAGAGCAAGAAGAAGAAGAAGGCGAAGGAGAAAGATGAAGGGAATATGATGGTGGTGGTGATGGTGGTAATGGACGGGAAGGACGATGAGTGAGAGAGGATGGCATGAAGCTGTGCTTAGAAATTCAACCATGGCAAGTTAGTTGATTACATCACAAGAGACCTGAGGGGCTGCCTGTTAGGTATTTGCTGCAACTGAATCCACAACAGGTCCATGCACTATAACAAAACTATGGGGAAAACATGGGAATGAAAGAAAATATGCGGAAAATGTTGACTGAAAGGACCTCGTAAGTTCTTCCAATAATATTTTTCTGTTTCATTCTTTGCACTCTTGCCGGTGAAATGAACGATAAAGAGCCGTACAAAATCTGCTTAAAATTTGATGGTGTAAAAAAATTGAACTTATCGGTGTTGATCCTTACAAACACTTTTCAGAATACTGGCACAATAATTTTCAATTGACAAAAAGAATCAGATTTTGAGGTCTTTTGTTGAATTTTAATGGCCCGGTTCTATGAAGCGCACCTAAAGTTAGGTGTGTCCAACTATAGGACCAGTCGCAGGAAGGTTTACACCTACTCCTAACATTAGGATCGAACCTATTATCATGAACTTACGTAGTGTAGGGCAGGATTCAGTGACTTTACCGAATTTCGCCGAAATTTTCCCTGCGCAAAACTTTAGTTTACAAATTTCTTTAATATGCCACGTTAGACATTTTAAAAACAATAAGTATAGAAATGTAATGATCCTTTTTTTTTTTTTTTCTTGTCTTGATGTGATCCGATATAGAAGAACAAAAAATATTTTATCTATCTAAAATTAGTTAGTCCGTTACATTTATTGTCTCAAAGGGAATGGAAAAACATAATTTGAGATTTTTTTTTTGTATTTTCGTCGTTTTCCGGACCTGTGTGATGCGCCCTATTTGTGGGCCTTACTACTAGATTACTTTTATCGTGGTTGCTTAGTTACTGCATCTTACGTCACAGGGTTCAGTGATAGGCAATATTATGGTACGGGAAAATCGATCAAAAGTCATTGCATTATATGTTGTTTTATACCGGTACAACTTTAGTAATCTGATAAAAAAGTGTTTCCTCATCTAGAAAAAAAAATCACATAAATTAGTATCACCAGCAGTGCCGCAAGCGCCAATTATAGCAACGGCAATAACAACATAGTCAGCAGCGTAAACAAAATGTTAAAAAAAAATAGTGATAAATTCATAAGAAAAGAGACGTGATTGCACTTGATTGGCAATTGATAATGATTGCTCATATTAAAACTTTTGCCCGTGACACCAATCTTGTATGGTGCTACATGGAATCGTTACATTATTAAAAGCAATCGTGAAAAGCTGGATCCACTATCTTTTTTTTTTTTTACATATATCAGCCTCATCACTTTACTCATAGATCAAGAGACTAACTGCCGCTACTAAACTTGTAATATATCTATGTGGAATTTTTGGGACGATGGTGCGTACAGCCACTTCATTTTGTTACCAAAATGCATAGGCCTACTTGATTAAATAAATCTTTGGCTTTGCAAAGTCAGTTGCATCAAGCTTTGGGATGTCGGTTACATCGCTCAATTGAATGGGCGGACTTAAAAGAACATTTTCCGACCGATAATGTCCTCATAAAACCTAGTTATTGTCTTCAGTTTCTGTTACATTATATATGGGCCGACACTGAAAGAACATTATTGTTGACAAAATTAAAATTCGTTCCAGTTCTAAATCTGATACTAGTTTTATTAGATGAGTTTTAACCAATCAAAGAAGAGAAATCGCGGTGCAACATATCTTTGTTTAGACATGGTGGAACACTGGCGGCTTGGCCCTTCTGTACGCTTGTTACGGCCAAAATCTATTCTAGAGCTAGATAGGCCCGACATTTTTCATTGCATTCATTAAGCCAGGCTTGGATGTGCAAATATGTATTCTATCACAAATTGTATTCTCTCCATCTTCAAACTGATACTTTTCGTCATGATGCTTTCTGTCCAGTTTTCCCGTGCCCAGGACAGAGGTGGGAGCGAGTGAAATTTCATTTCGAACCTATCATTTCATTTAGATCTAGACGTATTAATAAGAGCTCTTGTCTAAACTTCTTGTTATGTTTATTCTCATGAGAATAAGCATTACATAGGTACTCAGACTTGAATGATTTGTGGTTTAACTCTTAGTCTACAGAGGCGAAAACCGCGTTTTTACGGAGCCACTATTGGGTCCAAATTCGGGGCTGCTTAGGTGATACGTCTTGCCCCATAACTCTGTTAAACATCATTCAATTCTCACAAAACACGTATCGAAATAAAGGGCTTTACAATCATTATAAATCACAAATTTATTTTAATTTGGTATGCACATTTGTTGTTTTTTTTTTATCTTTGAATCTTGCTTCCTTCACAAGTACTAGTGTAGATCTAGATCTAAACCTTTCAAAATCAATTTTCTCTACCATCTGAATCAGAACTAATTCAAAAACTACAGTTGGATTCATTCACAATTTATTCCCTTTCTGATTGTTTTATGCCCTCTAGAGCCTGTATAGAACTGAGGCCTATTCTCAGTGTTTACTAGGATCAGCTGTTCACAACAGACTAGCAACAATAAACAATACAAAAGAAAATCGGCTAAAAACGACTAATTCTTCCCTCAATGCTGAGAAAAGCTCCAAACTGAAAGCCTATGATATTAACATCTGGTTTATATAAGTAGGGTTGGCTCTAATTGAATAATGATTGGATTAGAGTATGTTAGTCCGTGCCGTAAAAATGGTACTATTCATCCGCACACAGTGTGGCAAGCCCAATTCAGAGTTAAATTTCCTCACACATCATATTTACATCAATGTGAAATGTTGTGAAAGGTATAATTTTTCAGACACATATCTGACCCTAGATTTGACTAGATCAATGGATTTTTTCTTAAGAGCTAAATATATCTTCTAGTTTTAAATTGACTAAGGGCATAATGAAAGTGAACTGGACAATATCTTAATGTGTTCTAATGGAGGATCTACAGTGCACCCCTGATAAATCAACACAAAAGGGGCAAATAAAATTTATAGAATTAGGAGATATTATTAAAATCTGTATGACTTTTTAAATCTTCTTATAGCTCTACAATAAAGGGATGTAAGAGGACTCTTAATACTAATAAAACTCATTCCATAAGTAGATCTACAACCATTGCATACCCCTACCCTCCCCTTCCAATATGACAGGCCAGTCAGTCCAGTACCCCGCCTCATGTCTCCTTTAATGCCAAATGTTGTGTGGGCAAGACCGTGCAGTGCCCGAGGTGCCAGCCCCTCCCTCCCTCTCTCTCTCTCTCTCTCTCTCTCTCTCTCTCTCTCTCTCTCTCTCTCTCTCTCTCTCTCTCTCTCTCTCTCTCTCTCTCTCTCTCTCTCTCTCTCTCTCTCTCTCTCTCTTTTTTTTAATGCACACACACACACACACACACACACACACACAAGGGTGGCTGGTCTCTCTACTGTCTACCCCGTGCATTCATCACCCCTCACTTTTCTTCTCACATAAATCTGTGACTTGAGTTGCACTGCTCCACACACTTCAAATCTTTAGATCAAACTTATTAGGCTAGACTAAAAAAAATGGCATTTTGGATGATTTTGATACCGAAAAAAGTGGAAATTCCGTCAAAATAGGAGAAATTAAAGGACTAAAATGTCAATTGTGGGAAAACATATTAGTACTGATTAAAAGAATTTATTTGGGACTTTTTCATTGCATTGAAGTAAAGGAAATGACGAATAACGAGATGTTGAATTAAATGGAGGGCACTGTATTATACTATCTAGGTGAATAGTATCAGCAATCTGCATCAATTAAAAAATAAGTTCAGATCAAAGTATGCAATTCTGCATCAGAATTTTCACTTCTTCTTATTATTATTTTAGTGTTCATTTATATTTAAAAGATTAAGTCATGATTACAATTGAATATGTCAGTAGAGTGCCAATATGTAATTACTAATTATAAATATATACAAAGAGAAAATCTGGATCTGAATTATATTCTACTTTATATATCTAAAGCTTTGAATACTGGTTTCAGATAGATAATTTCAGTCAAAATCATCATTGCATATATTTACAGTGAAGACCTACATCTAGATCTTGGACAGGTCTAGGCATTTGTCCTTAAAACTGGTACCCTATTCCTAAATATTTTTGTTGTTTTTTTTTAATTTAGAAAATAGAAATTCTCGACTTTTTGTCATGAAAAAAACTTCTTGATCATCAAGCATGTCTCAGATGGTTAATCATATCATGAAGATTTGTTTTTTTTTACAAAACCTTAAAGGTGAAGTAAGTTGATCTCAAGCTGCACATTCACATATTTTGTAAATGATAAGTCGAGGTTAAGGTTTTTATTATACATTCTCTTTTCTTGAGATAAATTGATTTAGTTTTCTGTGTGTTTCGTACATTAGTCTGAATAGATTTTTCCTCTTTAACAAATTATAGCAAAATCTTAATCCAACTTGCTTAGTTCATGGAACTGTGTCATTTATGGAGATAATTTTTCAAAATTGTTTCTCTTCAGGGGTTATTTTCATTGGAAACAGCTCTACTGATCTGGCTACAGAGTATACTTATACTTACACTCAAAGAAACATTCCGCAGTCAGTTCCAATTTTTGCTGCAGTATTTTCTAATGGAAACCCTTCAATTACAGTTGCTAAGACAGAAGATGTAAGTTAAAATAGAATTGATTTGATTTGAGAGAAGTATATTGTTTATTTAGACTTATCATAATAGTTGCTTTAAATAATCCATTTACAAATACAAATGTAGTTAAATATTATGAATGTTACATTGCTTTGATTTAATACTAAAAACGTTTATCTTTCCTGAGATTCCAAATTTACGATCAACAGTGTAGTTCATTAATTAAAATTTCAATAACTTAGCAAGCTTAAATTTTCTTTATCAGCATGTATGAGTTGGTTTAAAATGTATAAAAGATTTATAATCAAAAAAACATCATACATTTTAATAGGTTTGAGTGAAAATTGCTTTCCCAAGAGACTTGGGATATCTTTCTCTGCATTTCCTAATTCAGTTTTAAATGAATATGTATTTTAAATATAAAGTCAACCTTCAAAAGTAACTCCCAATATATTTAAAGAAATTCTATCATTGGTTTTCTGTTTATGATTCTGAAACTATGTACCTGATTATCCTCGCCAAGATAACAATTTCTTGCACTCCGCTGGAGAATGGGGCTGGCTTTACCAGATTGTTAATAAATGATATTACATTGCTGGCTGCTGATGACACAAGCTCAATATTTTTTGAGTAAGTTTTACTCTAATTTTTTTCACTAGATAAATTAGAATAAATTGTGATCAATTTAAGTGTATCTTTATTGTAAAAAAGTTTTTTTTTTTTTATGCACATTAACCATCAACTAAGGATAACTCGTCAAAGAGGCACCTCTGGCATAAGATATTGAAGTAATCAAAATTTAGATAAATCGGATTTCATTTTATAGGTCTTGGAATGAACTGTCAGAGTCACTTAAAGGGTCATTGAAAAAAAGAACTTAAATCTGCTATATGCTGTATTGTGATTCAGATGCATAGTGAGATATATTTGGAATGCCAGATTCATTTTTAAATCTATTTCATGATCCACAATGCCAAACCTGGCTTAGGTATGGTAAGGAAGAAATTATCCTGAAAAATTAACAGCTGCAAACTGGACCAACAGCTCCCAGCTCTATTTGTTAAAAAAATATCTATTCTTTATAAGTTAGTCAAATAAGATTTCATTAAATGGAGTTTTGGTCTATCAAAGGTGAGCTAATGAAGTGAATATTTTTCATTTGCAGGCCGTTAGAAGATGGTCGGACTGTATCTGTTCAGTGTGTGGCCATATCTAATTCAGGTACATGCCCAATCAGCACAGGAGGGGCTCAGTTCTGCCCAGACACCTCACAATCTAATGTTGTGTGAGTAGTGGTGACTGAGTAATATTTAATTTTCAGATGAGAAATAATTTTCGTTCCATGTTTTTTATTTTCAATACAGGGTCACAAAAGCAACAAAGAAATAAATAACACAATGATAAATGCTTCACTGTTTTTGTTCTCATTTGATATAATGAAGTATACAAAAAAATTGAGATATCAGGCAGGCTCTGAAACAGACAAAATATAAGCAGGTTGTCAGAAACAAGGACTTCAATGCATTTCTTCAGCCCTTAATCAAACTCTGCTCCAGATGCGGAGAGAGATCAGTTGAACCAAATATTTTGTGGGCAACTGGATCAGTAGCCCAATTAGATAATATTGGACTTTTGATTGGAAGATTCCGTATTTAAATCATGGTAGAAACTTACTTCACATGATTTTCCCCATTTCGTCAAAATTTGAATGAGAACAGCTTAAGTAGGGCATATAAGCCTCAGGTAAGCAGCATCCTATTTAGGGCATAATTATCCAGTAACCGTTCAACACTGTTGAAAACTGGGATAAGCTCTTTCTTCCTTGGTCCCCTATGCATGGAAAGGGATTTTCAGTTATGATTGTATTAAGGGCTGGGAGGAAATTTTTTTTTATAGGTTTAGTATGCAGATTTCAATGGCAATGAAGTTCCACTTATCAAATCTTTATCAATGGGAATAAACTCAATCAAAGAGATTGATTCGAATACTTGAGTAATCTAATATCAAGCAATGTACTCAGAAACACTAAAGTTGCATCAAGAGTAGCACAAGCAAAAAATAGTTTCCTGAGAATGAAATTGGTACCAACAAACAAATGAAGGTCTTAAGGTAAAAATATGCCATATCACATTTTGGACACTATGTAATAAAAATCTTTAACTTAAACTGTGGGAAAAAACAGGCATATTATATTCCTTTGGTGAAAGAAAGTGTACCTTTAGAGTTACATAGAAAGTAGAACAAATTTCAGATGTGTGAATTGGTTAAGCCTATATAAAAAAATAGGGAATTTTTTGTGATATCTCCTGTTTTTACAATGAGGATTTGTAAATTTTAGGCAAACTTTTTTGTCCATGTGATGAGAAGAGAGAAATTGGAACATCGTGTGACAACTGGCATGATCAAAGGAAACTGCAGCAGGGGAAAATAGGGAGAAATTATGTTGGATTGACTAAGAAAATGGCTAATTGTAATACAAATGACATATGCATTAAAAGTTACAAAGGATTGACATGTATTGCCTACGCCAAAGAGCAGGGCACCTTATTGATTGGTTGACATGGGCTTGTGATTTAAAACAACAGACAAGCTTTTCTTTCGTCTTATCAACTAGGTCTGTGAAAGTTCTGCCGCCAGCTACTGTCACTCATTGTAAACTTGCAAGATTTGTCATAAATGGTGATTCTACCTTTGCAGTCCAATTAAGGTAATTGTTGTTAACAATGCTTGTCTGATTTTCTTCAGTACAATTATTTTATGAAAGATTTCAACCCAATTAAAAAAAACAACTCACGAGCTTTTTGTTCTGATATGTGAAAAATTATATCCATGAATGAAGTATCATCAAACATATTTTACTTTTGCAAACGCTTTACTAAGCTTAGATGGGGCAAGTTTTGTTTGCTCTTCCTATTCATGCTTGTCTTCTTCAGGGTACTTCTTTCTTCACCGTTCAAAGAAAAAAAATGAGAACTCTAAAAAAAAATTGTCGCTCAATTGTGGATAGACACTCTATTGAACAATATTTTTAACCTTCATTTCATTTGTGGACAACTATTTTTATGAAACTTCACAAAATTCACCGTAATGAAATACCTTTTTGTTTCTACAATTGAATATGAAGCATGGAGTTGTATGATTTCTTTATTTCTTTTCTTGTCATTTTAAAATCATATCAGCGAGCCAGCCTTGACAGATGTGACTGTGAGCTGCACAGTGGACGCCGTCTCCAGTAAGGAACCCTAATCTTCACTTCCTAGAGAAATGAATATGCTCTATGCCCAGTGATTTTGCTGAAATGAGCAAGTTTTGTCTTTAGCTGCGTTTTTTTTTTCTTTTTCTTTTAATCTCCATTTTTGATGTATCTAAAGGATATAGGTGATATACTTTTTTTTGTTTTAGGACAATGAGAACATAGAATTCAGTCTCATTGTTTGTGACATCTTTGTTAATCAATATGTTTTTGTTTAAATTTTGTCCCTCCTTTGACTTACTTTTGCAAGCTTGTTTCTTGGTTTTCAATATTGATAGTTAATTTTGTGAAATCTTTCACAGGAGATAAGCATTCTTTTTTTTTTCAATTTTTTTTGTGTGCAGCTTTAGGCATGACAATCTCCTCACTGAGCCTTCCAGCTGGCAGCACAGGTGGAGAGGTAAGTGCAAGCTCATGAAAGCGCTATATAGCTCATGCAAGGAGGTGAAAGCCATGGGCGTACATTAAAATTTAAAATTATAAGGAACTCTCATAATTGATATGATGAAAGTTGGTCCAGGAAACTCTTGAAAAATGTTTTATTCTGAAAAAAAATCATTATCGGAGAAAACTTGTGACATATGTCTTCTGCAAAAGAGAGAAGGGGACTATACTATAGGTTTTGCTCTGAGTTTTACAGGAATTATCCATTCAAAGCTTTAGCTGCATCTAACTTTTAATAAGGCAATATACCATCCTTTGATTAACTACACGGGCTGTCTAGAGTGCGTGGAGAGATATTTTTCCCTCTACAAACTGATCATGCACTGCTGAAGACCCATAAGTGTTCAGAATTGGAAAAATAGATTCCTGTTTTCCTCAGGAGTGTCAGGATTTTAAAAGTAGCTGAATGGAAACAGGAGCCTTCTGCAGCACCATATGGGACAACCTTTGAAGTCCTTGTGATAACATGCACAAAATCTACAGTTCCTAAAAAAGGAAATTCCTTTAGAATGCCAGAGAGACAGGAAAACGCCATTCCTTGTGTGATGTATATCAATTTGGGACGTTGTTAATTTGAATTGCCAATTGCAGAGTAAAATTTGTTTGATGAGCAAATAAAAAAGAAGGTGCACGATTACTTTCTATTACTTTCTATTTGGCATGTGATCAAACATCTATTTCAAGGCAATATATTATGTCCTCCCAAGGTGAGCTATAACATTCCCAGTGGTAGTGCTGGAGCTAGCGCCCAAGTTACATGTACTGCATTGTCTGCCACTGGTTCTCAATACACCACTGCAACCAGTCAAGGTAAGCAGACATTGCTATAATCTAGATGGTTATGTTAGGTTTTGAGAGTTGATAGAGAGGTTTTAAAATCAGAACATATTTTATGCCAAGTCTTATTTATGGCTGGCTCTCTCTCTCTCTCTCTCTCTCTCTCTCTCTCTCTCTCTCTCTCTCTCTCTCTCTCTCTCTCTCTCTCTCTCTCTCTCTCTCTCTCTCTCACTCTCTCACTCACTCACTCACTCACTCACTCACTCACTCTCTCTACTTCTGCATGGTTTGGAACGTTGTAACAAAGTATGTATGCTGAAGGTTAAGTGAGATCATCATTAGCTTTTTGAAACATCAGGTTTTTCCTTCTGATTTTGTATACGCAACAATTAAATAAAATGACTTGAATATCAGAGTTAAAAATACAGAGGACGAAGAAAGTTGCTTTCCAATCTAAATTGATAACATGTCTGATGTGCTTTACTTTCTTCTTACCATTAGTGGATGCTTCGACAGCAGTGTTTACCTGGAGAGCTATAACCTTGAGCTTTGAGCCATCTAATGTGAAAGTCTACAACACAACAGTTACAGTATGTGACTTAATGCTTCCCAATTTAGTTTTGAAAAGAAATATCATCGAGCACCTTAAGGGATTATGAATTGCATTTGCAGCAGATTACAGGTTTTAGTTTTTTTTATTTATTGTTTTTTAATAGTTGAAATTCATTTAAATCCATTTAAGCCTGACCAATGGAGTAGTTCCACTGCACCATTGCTTGTGTGTGTAACATATCAGGAAAGAGAATTTTCGAAGATTTACAAAATTCCATACAGTTTTAACATTCAGTTGATCCACCTGCCTTTGTGATATATGGAAATTTTTACCTGTAAAATTAAACTTACATTTCTTCTATATGTGTAAACATTTACAGGAAACAGAATAGTTAAAAGATAATTCTGGGACGAGTACAAGATTTTTCTGATGTCAGGGCATATGGCTAGACCACCATATTGAAATTTCGTTCTTGTTCAATTGATTAATCTTTGGTCATGGCAAAGGCTGTACATACAGAACTTCTTTTGACCAGCGCGCCGAAATATGGGTGTTGTTGCCTGCTGTTGTTTAAGCCAAATAATTAGGGAGGGGGGGGGGTTGTGCAAGGGTAGTGAGTGGAACTCTTAGACTAAATTGATTTATTTATTCACGGCATTGACAAAATTGACATCTTCTTCTGTATAGAATCTAGTATTTTAGATTTAGATTTATATAAGCTGCTGTATACTCCATAATCCCAAACTAAAGATCTATTGGCTCTTGTCTAGATTTATACAAGACTCTCTTTGTTGGCTTTCCATAATAGTTTTATTCAAGAATTAGATTCTAATCTAGTACTCAATACATAGTAAATTACACCAATAAATAGTGTTTTTTTGTGCTATGGTCTAAAGATCGTATCAGCCTAGATTCAAGTAGGTGATTTCCATTCCAAAGTAACTACTTATGTGTTCGGTTTGTTTGCTTTTATTTATTTCTTTTAAATGGCCTGGTAGAGTCTTGTCGGAGAGATTTAGGCCTAATTGATACTGATAAAATTCTCATGAACAGATAATGACAAGGAGAGCAGAGCTCAGAGTTTTTCTAAGAAATATTCTGAGAAGTGAGCCTTTATGATGCTTCAGTTCAGCTGGTGATTTGCAGAAAAAAAAAACACATTTGAGGGACAGAGCTGCTTCAGGTCTTAGCCTGAAAACAGAAAGAGATAAATTGGTGAAAAAATGCTGTCTGCAGTCTAAGTTTTAGAAAAAAGGTGAAAGGAGAGCATATGTGTGAGTGTGTGTATGTTCAAAAAATGCAAGTGGTCATAGGATTTTGATAAAGGTGCTCAAGAGTGATTGATTATGTTTCATTTTTTTTATTTTTCTTGCCATCCTGGAAATAACAAAAACAACTACTGAAACATTTACAAGATAAGAGTTAGATGCCAGTTTAAACACTTTTCCTGACCTTCTCTTGATAGTCTGAAAGATGAACAAACCAAAGTGGAAACCTCACATGATGGCTATTAAACTTTTTAATCACACATATTTGAGAGTGACATAGGTTTTACTATTTATGGTCCAAGCAAATGTATGTATGCATGGGATAGAGAAGTTTTCTGATGAGGAACAAAATAATTAAGCCTATCTGTGTGTTTGGATAATTCTGTTATCAAGGAGATGGAGAAAACTGATTCAATTACATTGATTTTATCATATATTTTTTTTTCAGTTTTTAATCGACTGAATAAAGTTTAAACTTCTCTGGCTAGGTCTTTTCATTCCCTTAACTAAATTCTCATCATTTGTAAATTAGATGCGAGATCTTCATTAAAGGTTTACTCTACAAAAAGACAAGCTACAAGTGTTCTTGATACTAAATTTGCATTTGAATGATGGTTTTAAGTCGGTTTTTTTCTGCATCATTCGTTTTCTTATGTATTATCGTCCTTCTTTCCTCTTTTTTTTTCTTTTTTAGTCGTTCCTTGTTCTGAGTGATGCCAGTGTTGTGAACGTGGCCTGTCGTGCCTACACCGAATCATCTTTGCAGACTGCTCTCCAAGCTTCAACACCAAACTGTCAAGAGATAGATAGCCAATCTTCAGGTATGATATGATAAGTTCATCTAAATCGTCCCAGTCAGTACAACATGCATCACTTTCATCTGTCTATATCTATCTCTGTCTGTCTGTCTTTAAAGGGGTGACAACTCAGGTCCATTAGTTTCTTGAAGTTGAAAAAGTACATGAAATCATTACGATTTTATCGGATGAGTTTTAATTTTTTTTTTTCACCCTTTAATTTTTTCCTACTCAAAATTTTGACATCTGACTTTTTGTGATTGTTTTCAAGGCATATACTGTATTAGTTGCAGTAATAAATTATATATTATTTCATTTATCAAAAAATATTTATTTTATGTTGACAGTCAGGTGTAACTCCAATTTTTGTGTATCCTTTGAGATGGTAAAATAATTTGATGTGTAAATGTTTTCGTGACTTGTGGCTTTGAAAGAGTCATAAACATAGTTGTTTGAGCGAATGGAAAAAAAAAATAAAAACATTAACAAGACAAAAGCACAGGTAATAGATTTTATATGAATTTTTTTTTAAATTTTCACTACTATCAACTAACATTCATGCTCATATTATTATCTCTTCTATCTCTTATCTGCATTTGCTTCAGCTGAAACAATGCCTTGGCGAGTAGAATCAGCGTTCTTTGAAATGAAGGTGAGAAAGCCTGTAGTTATGTGCTTCATTGATTTGTTGTTTTTTTCTTTTAAAACTTCAGTCACTGTGGATAAGGCAAAAGCTTGTGAATGGGATATGTGAAAAAATTTACAGATCTAATGATATGTTGTTAAGCCACTTTTGAATGATTTCACAAGCTGAAGAGTGCAGGGCTATATAATTCTGTGTGTGATATTTAACTCTTTTTGATCATTTTGAATTAAATACTTTAATTTTGCACAAGTAGACTTCTTGTAAAGTTGTTGAATTTTTTCCAGCTTGTATTTAAAAAAGTACATATAGACGAAGTATATGAAAGAAAATTGATTTGTTAAATATTTAGCTGCAAATTTATCTGTGAAGAAAAAGAAAATACACTTTAGTCAAGTTTTTTTCTATGAATTATAAATGAAATACACTCCAAATTATTTGGTGACAGGGAGAGAGAGAAAAAAGTACTTAGTCTTTCATGTTGCACAAAGAGAGGAATTACTTTCCATAATTTGAAAAGTAGAGAAGACATGGCCCTTTGACTCAAGTGGAATGTCAAAAAAACGTTTCTTGTTTAAAGTGGGTACTGTCTTGTCAAAGGTCTTTAATCTAAAGTCGTCGAGTAATGGGGAAAAGGGGCGGGGAATTCAGGTATCCTGGATTTGAATTATTTGGATTCAACTCTATTTCAAAGCATTGTTTCTTCCTTATCTCAATACACTCTCCTTGCCCCATATTCAGAATTTTTCTTCACATGGGCCGGGTGGTTATTAACCTTTTTATTCTGTTACTTGGTGGATATCCTTGAGGAACTAACAGGACCGTTGAGATGAACTTTATTCTCTTGAGGTTTTATTTTCATATCCATACATATTTCATAGTTTTAGGTAATTGATCTCAAGAGCTGTTTATACATATAAAAGATTTGAATTATACATTCTATCTTAAATAACTTGTTTAAGAAAAAAAAATTATTGGTGTTAGAATTTATAAAGGGACATTTTGGAAAAAAAAAGTATATGTCCACTGGTGAAAGTTATAATCTAGGTTTTTTCAGATTTGTGAATAAGAAAGCATAGAACAATAGGCAGCTAAAATTTTGTTTTTTCTTTAATCTGGAATCTTCAATTATTTGTTTATGTTCATCTGTAATTTGTCTACAAAAACAACAATCCGATGCGCAGACTGTTTGAGAAGGGTCAATTTTATTTTAAAAAAAAAAACCCATAAAGGTTTTATAGAAAGAGCAAAGCATGAGTGTTACCTTCATTATTGTAAGGCAATATTGTTATACCTGTATCAAAAAGTTCTGTGAGATCTTTTTTTGTAGTTGTCTTTTTATGGTTTTCATGGGCATTTTATTGCTAGGCTGACTCAGGAGCTGCTGCTGACATCCGCTATTTCAAACCTGTGATAACCAGCAGAATACAACCGGTGTCCCAAGCGGTGTCGGAGGTAGTCCTGACCAGGTGCTGTGTGCGTGACAACAGTGTTGATGTTCGTTTTCGTGGGCTGCATGCAACAATGATAACTGTGGCAGAGTTGGCTCCATTTGTCTGTGAGCAATGTAATACAAGTAAGTTTTATTGTCGTTTTTTTCTGTTTTTTTTTTTCACATAATTTCTTTGATTTACTGTTTTTATGCTTTAATGAAAAATCTTTAACAGTGCATTCATTTGTGTCCCTTTTTTGTTTTTTATTCTTTCTACACAGACACATATACCAATCAATCAAGTCCCCTGCTCATTAGCATAGGCGATTATAAACTTCCACACATCTCGAACTGTCGTCACTTTAAGTGCATTTGTCACTCATCCTACATTTAGCCACTCTGTTAGTCCATCAAACATCTTTTTTCACTGTTTTCTCCTGCTGCATTTTCCTTCGATCACTTCAGTCCTCACAACCAGTTTGTCTCTTCTTATCAGATGGTTATAAAAGGTTGCCTGGAGTTTACATATTGTATTTATGAGTGATCTTGTTTGATCAGCTTCTTGTTAACAATGTTTTGTTTGATTTTTTTGCAGTCCATGAGATTCGTAGCATTCTCTGTAGGAATCAAATTTCTGTAGCCTCCAGTTTCTTTTGTAGCTGTTTTGAAATTGTCGGGGCCTCATATCCATACATCATCATGGGCTCAATATAGCAATAGGGGGCTTTTCTCCTTGTGTGGATGCAGAAGTATTTCTTTGTCAGTATAAATTTCACTTTTTTGCTTCCTCAATTCTTTACTTGATTTCAAAGTTATTGTGTCCATTGCTTGATATAAGATTCCCCAAGTGTTTGAAGCATATGTGCTTAAAGATTTTTGCTAGTCTCAACAAAGATTGTTTCGAGTTCAAAGAGTTCAAATAGCTTGACATGTATATATATTTTTTTTACCAAAATCAACACTGGAGGCCCGGTTTGATAACTAAGTTTGGCCTTCTAGCTAACCTCTTACACTGGATAACCAGCAAAATGCGATCTGGACTTTTTTCCAACTCTCATTAATGTCATGTATATATGGAATTTATTTTACTTCATTGTTATGGTTTGGTAGTAACTATATATATTTTTTTTCAAGTCATTGAAAGGGTTCTGTTTTTTTGTTAACAGTTCCCTCATTTATATGTGTCTCATAATCCCTGTTTCTTTGTATTTATTTATACTTTTTTATTTTTATTCAATGTTTTATCTGACCAGCTGTGGAAGATCCTAAGGCTGAGCGGATTCTGCAAAACCCAGGCTATGTTGAAGTGGCACCCTGCCCATGCAATTTAATCGAAAATGATTGTGATTTTAACTGTTGTTGCGATGAGGTAAAATGATGTCTCTATATTTCTTTATTTTAAATGTTTTATTGAGTCTGATTTGTATGTTTTTAATTTTTTTTTAACATTTTTTTCTTCTTGTTCAATTTTGCTAAATTTGAAGAGAAATTTTATCAATCTTATCAATTTTTTTCATCCCAAGTAATTATCTTTTATTTATTCTCAGCTTGATTTGAGTTTGACTTTGTGTGCTGTGATTTCTATAGGTATATATTTGTGTTTCCTTTTCGTTTCAAGACTTAAAGTTAGGCAGATACACATAAACAAACTATCAAACAGATGTTAGGCAGCTATTTATCTAACCCATTAGATGAAGCCATGATAACACATAATTAGTGAAGTTTTCAATGTTTCTCTTAAATTTGTTATTTTCTCTCCCAGGAATGCTCAGCCAATGAAAAAGCCAGATTCAGTGAATGTCTTCCAGGCCTGCCAGGAGGTGAACCTGCAGAAGCAGAGGAGTATCGATGCTCGTCCAGTGCTTTCAACCTGCCAGATTGGCATCTAGTGACCTGTGTCTTCTACGAGAACAATGCTTACCTTGGGATGTACTATATGAACAGGGCACGTATTGTAGAGACTTCTTTCACTGAGGTGGTGTCTCAGGAGTACAAGGGACGTTTTTCTTTTAGGTATTTTTGGTCACAGACTCTCTGGATAGATAAGCTTTAATATTTGTTTTAGTGTGCAATTAAAGAGTGGGACAAAATGTTTTTTGAATTTCATTGTCACAGTTTAAAAATGGGAATAAAAGGATACAAGCTGGAAAATAGCGTCTATAAATTCAGTAGTGGTTATGTTTGTTATGTTTATGTCGACTGAAATGCAATATTTTTACATAAAATTGATCTAAGTGTATCATTAATATGAGGGGGTATACAATTCTTTTGGGGCTTGCTGTTCTATTGAAATGAAACTTAGTTTTATTTGATCGACATCAGTATGTTTTTTTTTCTGTCATGTTTCTTGCAATCTAGTAAACCGGAACGTTTATTTGAGAGTCCAATCATTGCCTATAGCCATGGAGTGTCATTGACAACACTGCGAGGGGATGTTGCTGTGGGTCCTAGAAGTAGTGGCATCCTGGCCCTGCCTCGACCTGGTACAGGTGGTACTTGCGATTTCTTCAGCCCTGTGAAATTCCTTGTTGCCGAACAAGCAAGCTGCACATCTTCACTCCTTCCTGATACATGTTCTTCTCTCTCCCACTTCAGTGGAAGAATTTATGCAGTTTCATCTGAGATTGGTGGCTGCTCTCAATCTTTCAAGGTTGGCTCTCTTAATATTTGTTTTTGGTTTTTTTTTTTAGTTTTGTTTTTGTTATGAGTAATAGTATGTTCCAAAATAAGGTTCTAACATATGTGAAAGATTTTGAATCGGAGCTTTAAAACATATATGTGGTTTTAATTCAGACGGATCTTTCACTTTTAGATCTAACACTTCGATTAAGATTGATATTATAAAATAATTAAGAACTCGAAAGCTCATTTGATGAACGGTTAACAGACCCGTCATTCATTCAAATTTCATCTGGGGCTTAATTGTTTACTAGTACCGCACTCTTCTATGCACATTTTCTTCCTTTCTCTCCATCTCACACAACATCTCCCTACACTTGTGCACACATTGTTATCTGGAAACAGAAGCAGTGAAAGGGAGAGAGGAAAGGTTAAGGACCTAACTTTTACCAATGTCTCAGCGATTGACATAGGTTTTTAAACCAGCCCCTACCCCTTCTTCCCCATCACCACATGCCTAGATATTAAGACAGTGTCCACTGATTGGCGACATGGCACTAGTCTGACTGTCCGATGTGGGAGAGTCCAAATCTAGATTTAGGCCTGATAGAAAACCAGTGTGGATTGACGCTGTAAACAGAGACAGTTTTTCTGTGATGTGGCTAACAGCATCAGGTTAGGCTAGCCTTGACTTGATCATCTAGACACATAGACTTTCTTAATTCTTGCTTGAAACGGCATTGAAACAAACACACTTTTGACTACTCAGCTCTCAATTGTTATACCTGGACTTTCAGTTGTCAGATGTCATCATGGCCATGTGAAAAAAAAACCTTAGTATTGAGATAAAAATCAAACTCCTAGCAGATGTTGGCAAGAAAGTTGCTGTTGGCCAAAAAAAAGGAAATAGTGGAGAAAATACATAAAACCACATTTGGTACAAAAAAATTAACAAGGGAGACAATCGAATCCCTGACTTTAGACATTGGCCTCTTTGTTTCCTCTCTCACTTAGTATTTTGCTATTTTGCTTTGTTGTTGTTATTTTTCTCTTTATCTTTTTATTTTTATTTCTCAACATTTCGATATATTGACATAATTTTTTTTTCCGAGAACATGTCAATATCAGCTGATTCAAATGTTGTTTTTTTTTCTTTAATTAGAAAAAAAAGTTTGCATATGCATTTCTCATAAATTGTATCTGTGTAAGAGTGCAAATTCACTAACTTAAACATAAGAAATTAATAAGTGATCGATTTTTGACCATTTATCTTCAGGTAACAAGCACATTAAGAGGAAATAATGTGGTTCCAACAGACGTGAGATACTACTGTGCCACAGATCTGAGCCCGTACCTAGCACCAACTGGCACTGCTCTCAATGCCTTACCTCAGAATCAAGTCTCACAATTTGGATCAGGCCTTGTTAATGAGAACTGTAGCACGCCTTGCTCATCTCAAGTATGTTTGATGTTTGTTAACAGTTATTTGCAGTCAACTTATTTTTCAGGCCATTTAATCAACAACAGCTTTTGAATCTTTTGAAAGTTCTAGTAATTTTTATTAACTGATATCCCTCAGAATATAATATAGAAATATTTTTTTTATTATTTGAAGTTATTTAGTGCCAAAAACAGGTTGATCATTTTAGTAGTTCTTTCAATCGTGGGAATTTTCAAACTTGCATGGTTACTCCCCCTTTTTTCCATGTCTAATTATCTAACCTTTCATTTTGAAATGTTTTTTTTTCACTTTGTGTAAGATAATAGTTTGTCAGAGTTTGTTCAAGAAGTGAATATTTGTAATATTTGGACTCAAAGTGAAAATTTTGTTTTCTTTCAGGACTAAGATAGTCTGTAAAAAAAAGGTTGTTAATATTTTCTTCTTTCACATCTGTGCCCCTATCAAGTCCAAAATGTGGATTTATTTCTTATTTTTTAGATGAGATCCTTAATTTTTTCTTAAATAGATTAACATTGCCTATCAGGTGATTGGGTAATTTTTTAAAATCATCTATACTAGCTTAAATTTTGTCAGCAAATCTCACCTCATTAATCAAATGAAGTTTCAGATTTATTGCAGATAGGTTGTACAATGTTAATGTTAATGTTTTTTTTTTTATTTTTACACCTGTAATTTTTCTTGCTTTCCCAGCTTTGTCTTGATTACAATATTGGTAGAGCCTCAACTGCCACTGAAGCTCTCCCAAATCTCTGTTCTTGGGACGATGGTACCACTGCTCCGCGCATCCCTCTCCTGACATCAGGTGTCTGTAGCAATGTTGTCCTGGATGTCAGGTAAGTTGTCAATAGATTACTTTTTTTTTCTCATCATTTTCACCATCAAAGAATGAAACTTTGACTGAAATGAGTCCACATAACGAGCATCCTTACATTTGGAATGAAGTCAAATTTTAAGAAATTTTTTTCAATATAGAGTCAATGCAAAGGAAATAAAAATCCAATTAATTCTCATCCTTGCCTAAGATATGAGTTACAGAACACACTACTAGTATCAAAACAGCTTAAGTATGATTGTTGTTTTTCCTGGAAGTGTAAAACTTGAAGCCTGTTCGGGCATGCTTTGAGTGCTGTTATGTATTTGAAAAAATATGAAACACAATTTTCAATGTATCAGGATATTATTTCCTGCTCAAAAGAAATAAATTTTTTTTTAATTTATCAGGTATAAGTTTGAATGGTCAGGCAGCCAAATCACCAGACTAACAGCTAGTGTGATTTTAGGAGACATTTCCAATGTAGCACAAGGATCAGGAGTTCCGTTAACTCAGCGATTTGAGACTGAATGGGTCCATAAAACCAATGGGTCTGTGTATTCACTCTCTGACAATTTTGATTCAACCACTGAGGCCTACCATAGGTCAGGCAGTTCAGGTATGTATTATGGTTTTTCGCCTGTAACATTCTGACTCACTTATCTTTTTCTTTTCATTTTGACGTGATTCTTTCTTTCTTTTTTTTTTTTAAAGTTTCAGCTGCAAAAGAATTTATTAGCAGGGTGACAGTCGACATAATATGGTACTCATGTCAAAAGGGTTTGTGTAAAGAGATTTCTTTCACATAGAATTTAATGAATGACTTGATGAGAGCAGTTAGTTTTTTTTTTTTAAATAGTGATCTAGTGTAAAACATATGAAGATTGAATCTAAAATACTTAAAGTAATATATCTGTTACAATGCAAAAGCTTTAAAACTGTTTTTTATCTGGTGTCTTTCTTCACAGAAATATCTGTACTGAGAGGAAACCATACTGCACTGCTTTCAACACTGTTAGTGTTACACCACTAAAAGTTAAAAATAACGTTCATGACTTTCATTCACTTTTGCTAATGCACAGTACAAAATGCCATAACCTTCATACAGAAAAACTTTATACTCTGTAGAAAAATATTTTGACACATATCTTCTTTGGCTGCAGACAAATTTTCACTGCAATGTTCTTATCATAGCGGCCTGTACCTACTTTTTTTACAAAGGTTAATGGTTGCATATTTGCCAGATTGTAAGCTTTAAACCAGCATTGGGTAATAGTTTTTTATGTTCATCGCCTAAAAAATTAGATTCTTAGGCAAATTGTTTCTCCTTTGTGACAGACATCACAAATTTTAATTCATGAATTTTTTTTTTCTTTTTGGGTCTAATTTTAGATGTGTAAATTACAAAATACAGATATTCTTATTCAAATATCCTGTCCTGTGATTTTAATATTACTAAATGTTTGATCTGGGTCACAATAAAGATCCCATGTTTTGCAATGAATCTTAATTTGGAACATTTAACCACAAGTAATTTCAGACCATTTCAAAACATAATGAGGAGAGTTAGACATGACCCACAGCGGTACCGGGACCCTGACAACAAGGACTTTGATTTTTTCAGTAGTCTCAACGTAGGAGGCAGGAAATACCCTGAACTAAGGTATGCAGAAGACACTGTTCTACTATCAACAACTCATGGCAGTCTAAAAGAAATTATCAGATCAGTTGAAACTTACAGCGATGAGCAATACTTATATCTCAATGCAAACAAAACAAAAATTATGAAAACTGACAAAACCCAAACGAAAATAGACATTAAAATAGAAAACAACACAATAGAAGAAATTGAAGAATTTGAATACCTGGGCTCCATTATCTCCAACAATGGTGACATAAATAAAGAAATACAAAGACGAATGGCAATTGCTCTTTAAAAAACACGTCAAATGAGAAAATTATGGCATGGCACTGATAAAAACACCAAGATCAGTTTCCTGAGAGCTCTGATATTCCCTATTGCTACATATGGTTGCGAATCATGGACTATAAATAAAACATCTGACGAAAAATAAATGCTTTTGAGCTCAAATGCTACAGAACAATCCTGAGGGTGCCATGGACAGAAAAAAGAACAAACAACTCCATAATGCAAGAACTCAATATTAAAGAGGGGTGGCTCCTCTCCACCATCATTAAGAGAAAACTAAAGTATTTTGGCCATGTGAAGAGACATGAAGGGCTCGAGAAAGAGATATTGGAAGGACAAGTGCAAGGAAAAAGAACAAGGCGTCGCCCAAGAAGAAGATGGAGCCTAGACATCACGGAAAGGATGAAGACCACTATCAGACGAGCTGGACGCATTGCCCAGGATCGAACGGCATACAGGGAGGCTGTCATAGACGCGACGTGCCACAAGGGACATGCTACCTGACTGACTAAATTTCACACCACCTCTCTTTATGTTAATCAGTATTTCTTTTCTTCTTTCAACTAATTCAGGCTACAATGATGGTGCCCCATTGTTTAGTGGTTGTGCTGTGTACAATGAAACAACTGGTGAATTCCAGGGAGTTGCTACCAACTCTGAGAGGCAGATGGCTGTGTGGAGGCCAGGTGTGAACATTTTACTAAGTTCGAGTCATAGATTTTATCTTTATCTGTCCATGTGTGAAAAATATGTAGTCCCCACCCCAGTTTTGTGTGATATTTTGCCACACTGGCAGTATTATTATTATTATTATTATTATTGTATAAATCTCATAAATATTATATATTGTTGTGTTCTTGCCTCTTAGACCATCTCTAATGTTTCAGGTGTTGATGGTCTGTGTGAGAATGCAAGAAGACAGAGCCTGACTTTTGCAGATGATACCTTTTCGTCCTGCGCTCTGCAGCTTACTGTGAATGAGCTTGATTCAGGCTGCGAGGATCTCAGGTGAGAGTTGTAAGAGATTGGAATTAATTACAGCTTATAGTGAGACTTCCCTAAAACCATAACTGCCTGAATCTCCCAAAGAATTTTCATGCTATTGCTCTGCTTTGTTTTTATAAGGACAATAACTGAAACAGAAAAAAAAAAAAATCTTTATTATTTGACACATAAGGCTTAAAAATTACAATTATTCTGCAGGCAAACACTTTTGTGTATTAGAAAACTTTATGAGATAAATTTGTCTCAGTAATAACGAATAATTTCCTTATTTGAAAAAAAAGGAGACTACAGTGAAACATGCATTTTGAATCTCATATCAAGACATAACTTGGGATTAAATCTTACTTTACATTACAATATCATCACCAATAATTCTTTTTTTCAAATATTCTAATAGGAAATTGATGTACTGGACTAGACCTGATGCTGCACATCATGTGTCAAAAGTCATTTTAAAATAGAAATCGGCCAATTAAATTATTGTCACTTTCAGTTTTGATTTTTTAAAGTTGGGTGACAATGACTTTCAATTTTATTCATAATGGAATCAATGTAAGTCTAGCCAGACCCTTGAAAACAGAGAAGGAGTCTAATGATGAAATTGATGGAGATGGTGGTATTGAAGATTTTATTTACTCAGAGAATGAGATATCATATAGATCTAAGCCAAGGTTTAGATGATTGAGATGGATAAAGATCAGAGAAGGTAGATGGAGCTCTTGGACTGTGTTGCAGATTGAGACTTTTTAAATACATTTTGAGGAGTCTTTCTGTTACTGGTTTTGGTTTTGTTGCAAATTTCATTCATTTGTACCCACTGTGCAATATTTTTATATTTTATAAACGCACAGACTGTATCTTTACTGTTGTTCTTTTTTTTTTAAATATGTGTTTTGATTTTAAGCCTCCTACTAATGGATATTCATGCCTGAAGAAAATAAAGACCAGAAATTTGTAGAAATTAGGTATTTGAAAAGTAGTTACAGTCAAGCATTGAGGAGTTCAGCTGAAAGAATTTAAACAGAAAAAAAAAACTTCAAACACTAAATGAAATGAAATGGCAAACAAGATGATTAACTTTGAGGTAGTCACAGCTATTTGGAATGAAAAAAACATAGATAGGTAGAGAAAATAAGCAGAAGACAAACAGAGGAAAGGGGAGATAGAATGTGAAACTTTCAGGCACTTAGACAATCAATATTTCCTCTACCCATATTGCAGACAAACTATTTTCAATCATCTTAACGTTCTGATGCCCTCTGGTGTTGTGGGTCGCTTTGGATACAATAATGAACAAGATTTGACCATGTGGATACCTGTTGTGAGGTAAAGTTACTTTAAAGTGGCTATAATACCCTAGCTTTTTCAGCCTAGGTGCACCTGTAAGCTTCATGTCTTGGGTGCTACTGCTGCTGACTGATTTGCAAGACATTTGTTTTGAACTGGACCAATTCTATTTATCATTTAGCTTATCAAAGTTATTTCACCGAAGTGAATTTTTTTTTGTCTACATTGACTGCACTTATAGTCTTTCAGTTTAATTATCTTTAGTCGCTCACTGGTCTTCACTTACTTTGTTTAACCTTTGTCTAATTTTTTCCATGAAGACTTGGTAAAAATTATTTTTTTTTTATGATGGACTGGAAATTTGTGCACTTTGAAGTGTTGTTTAGCGTGCATTATTTATTATAGTTATCAAAACATAGAGTTTTATATCTTTTAGTAGAAAAGTTACTCCATTGGACATACATATGTTAAGTTTTTATTAAATTTAACAAATCTCTAGCATTTTTTTAAATAAAATTTGTTTAAATAGTTCAGCATTTGTTAACAAGATATGTTTGAATCATGAAGGATACAGTTGCTTACACCATATAGTTAATTAAATCTCTGCATAGAAAACCTTGAGCTGAATTATTTTTAGCCTTTTTTTTAGTTTTGAAAGTTGTTGAAGAGTGCTACAATGTCAACGTAGCAGACTTACTGAACTTGATTAATTTGATCTGTAAGCTTAGTTTGATCTGCTGTGACTCAGACAGTACTAATTCTCAATCTCATAGTTTTAGAGGATATTTTGCTCATTCGAAATTTGCTCTTTGAATGTGCAAAGAAGATGAGATTTACTTTTAATTTATCTAAAAAGTTTGAAATCAAATAATTTCAATGAAAGTTTTAGTTTTTAGCTAAGTCTTTTATTAAAATTACCCACCGCTATCTTTTCAGAGAAGTGTTAAATCAGACTGAGGAGAGTTCAGTCCCAGCAGTTCCAAATGGCACTGAGCCTTTCAAGACTTGGGCTGACTCCATCACAGGTGTTTGTCGCGTTCCATCAGCCATCAACCTCAACATCATGTACTCACAGACAGGTGCTGTCAACGGTTATCCTAGACATGAAGTGGTTGGTGCTTATATAAGGTAAGTCATTTGGTTTGAATGCTAAGCAATGCTTTCTTCAAATAGCAAGGTTTTCCATATTTTTTTTTAATTTATCAATTACCGATCTTTAACACAATGTAGGATGTATTAAGCGTTTTTCCTCATGTGGATTACAAATTTTAGTTTTGAAGTTCCACTTATTGGCTTTGGAAGCTAATGTTTTTTAATATATAAAGTGGTTATGAAGGAAACAATTTTTTTAACAGAAAAACTGAAGGATCAGTCATTTTTATCCCACACATAGTATTATCACTCTCTTTCTTTGAACACGTTTTCTCAAAATTTTTAAAATGAAAAAAAAAATAACCTTAACTTTAGAGAGATCTACTCAGGAAGGCATCACCTTTTTGTAGATCTATACCTATATAGGAAGTGAAAGCAGAGTATGCTTTTACAATTTTTCTTTGCCTCTTTTAAATTGTAATGATATTATAAGAATTTTCTATGTATTGGCTATTGAAAACTGTTCTTGCCAATTTTATTGATTGATTTGAACATTTGTGTAATAAGACCAAAAAAGTTTTTGTGCTTCTTTTGCAGTTACTCCCAGGCCACATGGAATATGGACTGCCAAGGGGCACAGGCAGCCAGATGCGATGCAACATCTGGGATCACCCAGAATTTTTTCTTAACTAGCAGTGTACAGTACACGAAGGTTGACACTACGTCACAAAATTCCAAGACCAGGTTGGTTTATGAAAGGCATGTAGTAGAAGCAAAATTTGAGGTCTTAAACTTGCAAGCAGACTTTAGGTATTCATGCTTATTTTTGTCAAGTCTTTTAAAGACTTATCTCATCACCATCCTTCGGGGTGTTAATTAAGGTTCAAACAAAAAGTTTTTAGGACAGCACTGTTTTGTGGAATTTATAACTTCTTATTTATTTGTGCTTAAAAGATAAAAGAATCCATAACTATATTGGGATTTTACAAAATTATCTATCTGTTCTTATTTATTCCGATGAAGCTCAGAATTAAGTTAACTGTCTTGATTTTAATAAGGCAATTAATTTATAGCTCCTAAGGAAAGCTCAATTACTAATCTTAACCTGCACTGAGCGTAAGATTAGCATATGTAGTGACCAAAATAGTTAGGACTTTAATTCTTATTTTGTATGTGATTTCTCCTGCATTGAAATATTGAATAGTGTTTAACCCTATGAACCCTGGGCTCCTGAGGCTTAAAATCACCTGCACCCGGGCTCCTGAGTCAAAATGAGACATTTTCATACCAACTCATTGTATGCATGCTTATGAGGCTAACTCTGCTTAGATTTGCATAGATGCATGCCCATGGACTGCAAACTATCGTGAATTCTACCTTTGTTTTGAACATTGTCAGAATTATCCAAATCATCTAAAACCTCATCAGCTGTGAACAGACGCTGACGTTTGTTAGCTTCGCACAATGTAGGCTCTTGAGAAAGAGATCGTTTCATGTTGAAAACAAAGGTAGAATTTACGATAGTTTGCGGCCCATGGGCACAGCCATTGTGAAAAATGATGTAGGAACATGTGGTTTGAGGGCTGAAGATTGTTGATTGATTGAATTTTGAAAGAGAGTCAGTCAGAGAAGTCTAAATTTAGGGCCTACTCAAAGTGACCTCAGGGTCGCACTCTGTATAATAGTGTGTACTGTCACACGACTTCAGGGTCGCACTCAGGGTCATCGAGTTAATGAGGTGGTTGTGATTTATAGCATATGCTGACTCACTTGATGATTCTGTCTCATTGTAATGAGTGATGCATTAAGGGTGATATTAACTGACAGCACCTTTATTCTGTGCTGATATTATCTGGACACTAAATAATGTTTCAAAGAATTTGTGGGCAGTACTGGGGTTAAAGTATTAAAGCTTATTTGTAACAGGCAGTTCATATTTTCTGCGCAATGGTATGCTGTTCTTGGTAAAGCAGCAAAGCAGTACTTACAATCTTTATTATTGAAACAACTTTAAGTCAAGAGTGATACTAGTTTTTCTCATGTTTTTACCACATAATCTTGAATATCTTAATATGTATGTAGAAATCTGGTGAATAGCAGAATTGATACATTTATAATTTTATTTCTGAATTTGATGTCTCTGTGTAGAATGAGAAAGAAAGGGGCCATAAGATAAATTAGAGGTACAAGTTAAATCAATGTATTAAAAAAATATATCTGCCCTATTTAGTTGTGTTAAACTTCTTTAAAAACTACTTCCATCTGTCACAAAAATCATTTGTGCATTTCTTAATTTGATGTCTCTATATAGACTGAGAAGACAGAGGGGCCAAGAAATAAATTACTGGTTAAATTGATGTATCTGCCATATTGAGTAATTCTAAATTTCTTTGAAAACCCCTCACATCTCTCACAGAATCATTCATGAGAAACAGACTCATTGTAAATGATAATGTGACAAATGAAACTGCATGAGAATATCATTATGATGCCCACAAATAGTGTCAGTGTAGCAGAAACAAGTGCATGTTCTTCACACCAACATTCCTCATAAAATTTTCATTACAGATTCCACACAAGATGTGACCCTTATGATTTTGCCAGTTCAAGCAGCTGTGAGCGTTTCTTCAGTAATGTTTACCGTGAGGAGTGTTACTGGGAGACCTGCTGGCAAGAGCTGGCCTACCCAGTGAGGCCTTCTGCAGATAGAGGGCCTGAGTACAACTGGAGGTTACAGGCACTGCCTGTCTTCCTGGCCTTAGTGTTAGGAATCTTGGGATATGTGTCAGTCGCCAAGCCTGGTTGGAGCTGATGTTTATGAATTGTGGTTAGTGATAAAAGTGAGGTGTTATCTGTGATTTGAATGTTTATTTATAAATGGATCTTGAATTTTGGACAGACTTGGAAAATGTAAATGTAGAAGAATATGAGATTTTTTAAAGGTACAGGTTGATGGTGAGAGTCCATTTTTTGTGAGTGAATGAATCAGTCCTATGTTTTAAGTCCATAATACTATCCATTAAAGTTAAGTTTCTTTTATTCATGCTCTTTATATTAACCAAACTGTACTTTAAAAATATGCATAGCCATTGATTGTCACAGAACCGTTTTCCATTTCATATCATTAAAAAAGTTTAAAAAGAGATTTAATTATTTTGTTTCACTTCATTTGAATAAAATTTGATTGATTTACTTTTGAAGACAGTAAAATCTGAAAGTTGTTTAAAAATTTTTTTTTAAAGCTGAGTGAATCTGCAGGAACTGATGACTTAAAGTCAAATATTTTAAAGTCTCTAATAGCATGTAGTGTGTGATTATGCAGCAAGAAATCCCTTGTGGTAGATATTTGTAAGTTAATGGGACTATGTGTAAATTGAAAGGAGAATTCTATTTTTGCAGAGAATTTTTTGTGTCCTTGTGTAAGTTGATAAGGAAATTTTTGTATCTCAATGAAATGTGGTGAAATGACTTATGTCGAATGTTCCATTGTTAAGAAAGTATGAATGACTTTTAAGGAGGGCAATTAGACCATATCCATATAAAGCCTACAAAGAATTCATCAAAAAAATCTTTAAGATATCTTTGATTTTTTTTTTAATTTTGGTTATGCAACGTAAAAGGATGTAAGACAGCCTCTTTGATACTTTCATGTGTTTATGTAAAGGATATTTGAAACTTGAATGGAACACTGGAGGAATAAATATTGAGAGAAGGTTTTATTGAAAATAATGTGAATCAAATTTTTTTGTGATAACTGCGTTGATTTTACTTTTTACAGATTACCTATTTTTAAAGGCCAACTATTAACTCAATGCTTAATTAATTTTGAAAACAAGTGGATATTTCCATTAAAATTTGCATTTTGAGGAAAAGAGGAAAAGAAGACAAAGTTATTTTTTGTTTGACTCGTAAAAAAAGACACTGCTCTTTGTCTAACCATGTGAGGTGAAATTGTGTTTTGTGCTGCAATTTTGGAAAGTTCCTTTTAATTATAAGGTACACTCATCTATAAGAATCACCCCAAGGGTATACTTTTGCAACTTATGATTAAGAATCACCCCAAGGGTATACTTTTGCAACTTATGATATTCTAGGAACCTTCACTATTTCCTGAACTTGTTTATGTCAAAAGAAAACATACATATTGTATGGCTACATTTGGTCAGACTTTTTCCTATGATGTAGATGATGTTTTTAAATGTAAGTGAAAAATGATTTTAAAATATTTCTTTAGTGTATGTGTTTGTCTCATTTTGTCTCAATCTCATTTACAAACATTGTTCTCTTTTAACACCTCGTTCTCTGATTTGCTTAGTTAATGCATCAATGCATTCTTATTTCTCACAAATTGTGTTTGCCAAATCTCTCACATTTAATGCCATAAAGTCTTGCATAGTAGTTGATACATAAATGAGAACCTGAGTTAAACAAGTTTTTTGCCAGCGAGGAGCGTTAAAATTTGATGTAAGGGATTTTTTTCTTATAAAGCTTTTTTTTTCCTTTCATAAAAAATAATGTATATGTGTATTAGTTTTATTTGGATACCAAGATCGCTATGTTTGGAGATGGGGTGGTTTAATTTTAACAACTCAAGAATACATCTGAAGTAGAATGAATTGATGCCATGTTTCTTTTTGAACCAAATTTAGAATTGCATTCCGTCCAGCTACATGAACTTAATTTTTTTTGTAAAAGGGCTTTAAAAAAATAAATTATAGAAATACAAATCTGTGTTGTTTTCAATTCATTTTGTCTCTAATTTGTGTTGTTGATCTTATTTTCCAAATTAATTCTTTGTCTGCTTAAAAACACCCTCTATGTTTTTTCAATAACAATGAATTTTGATCTGTTTCCTCATAATGCTTTTAATCAAGTAATAATGCAAGATCTCTCTCTGATATATTTCACTTTTATTGCCAAGGTTGTGTAAGAAAATATATTCAGTTCATTAGATGTTATGAAAAGAAAGATGCCTCAATAAAGAAGAAACCCCTTGTAAGATTTTATGCCTACATCTGACAAATTTATTTTAAATTTTGAGACAGAGAGAGCTCCCGAAATATACTGTATTACTCAATGCAAAGAATGGTGGGTGACATTTTACCCTCTGACTTGATCAAATAGGACCCAATCAAACTACCAAAGGGCTAAAATGTTAATGGAATCCATAAAAATTTTTATTTTCAGTCCAAAGCTTTTCGGACTGAACCACCTGGTGGCCCAGAGATCGCTAAAGAGGATGAATATACGTTTGTTTCCAGATTTGGTTTATCATGATATAGGAACATCTCTCATGAATCTGTGTCGGTATCTTTCTATCTTTTGTCTTCTCTTTTATTATTATATTTGGTCTGCCTTGCTCTTTTTTTATATCTCTCCATCTGAAACCCAATAACATACTTTTTACTCCACCTCTCTCTCTCTCTCTCTCTCTCTCTCTCTCTCTCTCTCTTCTATCTTAATGTGTGTTTGTGAATAATGCATATAATTATACCATTTTATTTTCCTTTGCAGTTTGAAGAATCTCAATATTGGTGTCATATGTAAACACGATCATAATTTTTTTTTAAATCCTGTCTATTTTTATCCTGCTAACGCACTTCTTCTCGTCAAAATAATGCTACGGCCACTTAGAATAGAAATAGAGCCAAAAAAAAATCGAGAGAGAGATGGGGAAGGTGGAATACGCGGAGAAAGGCAATGTGTGGGTGTGTGTATAAGAGAGAGTAGCGGGGAGGATTTTACCTTACAAATGATTTTGTTTTCAATGCCACTTTTATGCTCCATGATGCCAAGATGATGTAAGAAAAATGTATTGTAAATTCATTACTCTTTTTTATACATGTATAAGTAAAGGGAGAAGTGCTGATCAAATACACCGTGAAGAAGAAACAGATGTAGGGAATGCTTTTCAAGGGACTGAACAAGCAAAAGATTTCAGTAAACTAAACTGCTAAAACCTGTGAAACAGCTAAATAATGAACAAATAGGAAGTAAACACGATCCAACAGAGGAGGCAGCTTCTCCCTAGAATCTTAGTTGCTTTTAAATGTCGAGATAAGGAGATAAGAGTCGAATCTAATGAGTTTTTGATCTTTCTAATACTGCAGCTTTAGGCCTAGATCTACATTACAATAAAAATATTGAAGCCGCATTTTCCACCCAGCTACAAGTTTGCATTCCTTTCAAAGAAGTCATGTTAAAGTAAAGCACAAACAACCTAGATCTTGTCTAGATTCTAGTGCCAAGTGAAAAAAAATTGTGAAAATGGATCTGGATCTAGATCTAGATTTAGATGCTTTCCCACCGATTGTGGTGGATAATGGTTCAAGCACTTGTAGAGCAGGCTTTGCTGGGGATGATGCCCCTAGTTCTGTTTTCTCCAATGTAATTGGCCGCCGCAGACATGAAATTGGTGAGAACATTATCAAACGGAAAAATCTCTGTTATTTCACGAGCAGACTAGTCAGTTTAAACACCATTTTTAGAATGTTTCAAATAAATATGTTTTTTCCTCATCAAAGAATTATTTGAGTAAGGTTTTTTTTTTTATATTAACACAAGGTAGTGATCTACTTTGGCTAAAACTTAATGGTACCTGTCTTGTTTTGCCATTAATACTTATTTTAATCTCTTAAAGATATGAAGATCTAATACCCATATTCGTGTTCCACTCTCTTTTGATCTCTAATGCTGCCGAAAGGACAACAGTCAGTGCAGAGCCAGCTAGGTGAATGAGATCATTCTGTGTAGCTTTGGTAAAGAATTTCATGAAAAGCATTAGATCTATTGCACCAGGAGACATCCTCCAAATTTATATAAATATCATCTTTGAACTTTTGAGTTTAAAAGGAATCTATAAAGAGACTTAAATTGTTGATTGTGAAAATTTTCTTTTTTGTTTACTTTTTCCAAACAGCCTGATTTTTCATCAATTACCATAAAAAATTTTTTTTAGCTTTATTCCACTTAACATCATTCCATGTTTTAAATGCTATTATTTTTTGTTGTTATTGTTGATAATGGATTTTATGCTTTTAAAAGGAAAATTATGGCAATTTTTTTTTTCTTTCAACTAAAACTTTTGTGATTTTTGTTTGTAGTGTAAATTTTTATTTTTTATTTCAATAAAGGTTTCAACTCAAATAATTATATTGGTGATGAGGCACAAGACAAAAGAGAGCTTCTGACTTTAAATTACCCCATGGAGCATGGTATAGTGGTCAACTGGGATAACATGGAAAAGATATGGAATCACATGTTCCACTCTGAACTGAGAATATCACCACCAGACCACCCAATGCTCTTCAGTGAACCGCCTTTCAATCCAAAGGGCAATAGAGAAAAACTTATTCAGGTACAGGAGTTACAACAGAATTAAAAGTCATAGGGAGAAAAAATTAGATTTTTTGCAGAAGCAAAACAAGAACACCTCTGGTTCAATTCATAACAGGAAGAGCATGAATTATTTTTCTTACAATTCTGCCAATTTCTCTCTATATGAAGATCTTTCTTGCTCATGAAATAATTTATCACCCACTCCGGTTTTAATGTTTTGTGGACATTCTGCTATTATATGGATTTTATTTTAAGAAAAGATAAAGAGAGACATGCAACTGAATGCTAAAACAAGATTGTCTATGTTAACTATAGCAAGGTGTGAAATAATAAAGATACTCATTGAAAAATTGAAGAGCTCTGCATTTTTGTTTATTATGGGGTGTAAATACAGTAATGAGAACAGAAAAGTTAGTATAAGATACTAAATCAGTGTGGAAAAGGGTAACTCCCTTTAACAATTGTTGCAGTTTGCTGCTTGTACAGTTGAAAGTACATTATACTAAATGTTTTCAGAACATTGCATTATCTGCAGCTTTCGAATGTCAGTGCAATAATATCAACAAACCCCTGTAGGTTGACTGCTTAACACTGACAAAGTAACAAAGATTCTGAGAATTTATTAAAAATTGTAATTCTCCTATATAGTATGAAAATGTATTAGGCTGTAAATTTTCTGTCTCATTTTCTCTCTCCCTAAAAGGTAATGTTTGAAACTTATCAAGTGCCAGCCTTTCATCTGGCATTTGAAGCTGCATTGTGCCTTATGTCTCTTGGTCGGAACTGTGGAACAATACTTAACATCGGAGATGGTTGTACTTATGTGGCCTCTTTTTGGGAAAGCTATACCCCTCTACACTCTGTAAAAAGGCATGACTTTGGGGGAAAGGATCTCACTCGTTACCTGCAGCATCTTCTCTACAAAAAAGGCTACAGTTTTACCACAAGTTCAGAGCTGGAAATAGTAAGAGAAATCAAGGAACAGCTGTGCTCTTTGACCCCACACAAAAACAGTCAAACTATCCTAGAACCAACCCTTGGTAGAGAGAAAAAATTTAAACTCCCTGATGGGACAAATGTCACCATAGATCAAGAGCAACATGCTTGTCCAGAGACTCTTTTTGTGCCTGATGGTGTTTTCAACAGGTCAAGAGAAAGCATTGCTGACATGGTACATAACTCTGTAATGGCGTGTGAACTCAGTACCCGTAGAGATATTTACAACTCTATTTTATTATGCGGAGGTTCCACCTTCTTTCCTGGGCTACGTGAAAGATTGCATGCTGAGCTGGTTGAGCGGAAGTGCTGGGGTAATGAAGCATCTGTAAGAATCAGAGTAATTGACACTCCTGAGAGAAAGTATCATGTGTGGATTGGGGGATCTATTCAAGCTTCTCTTAGTACTTTTATGAGGTGCTGGATTACCAAGAAAGAGTATGAAGAATATGGCCCACAAATTCTGCTCAGAAAATGCAAATGATGACTAATTGGTGTATATGCTACTGTTGTTTCTTTGTTCTACAGTGATTTAATAGGCATATGTGGCATTGTTTCTGTCAACAATACTACATGTGCAACATTCCTTGAATTGAACAAATTCTATGCTAAAAAAAAGGGTAATTTTTGTAATTTCATGAGTATACACGGGCTAAATTTTATTTTTGTGCGCTTCAAAGACTTACTCTATGGGAACATGTAATCAGTGTTAATGAGCGCATGAAATTTTCAATCACCAATGTCTCTATCCTGTAACATAAAATATGGATGTGAACATTATGCAGAACTGCTGCACTCATTTCTTAATATTTTGGCCTTTTCAAATTTGACATAAATGTATCTTGATTTTATACTAAAATATCCCATTAAATGTTTTGAGAAAAATAAACTTAAAGTTGAGACTTGAATATGTATACTTTTTAAATATCCATTCCTATGAGAACCACCTCCAAACATCTGCACACTATACGCTTTCTTACTGGGCATTCATATTAAAAGTTTTATTGATGAAAATAACTTTATGCACATGCACACACACACACACACACACACACACATACATACATATATATATATATATATATATAAAAAATTTATAATTTAAAAACAGTATGAGTAACTGCTTACTTTTACCATGATAAGGGAACAAGGTCTTTGGGTAATGACACAAAAAGTAAAACTAGAAAGATCACGCTTAGAACTGAAGATTAACCGATTTACTTGTATTTACTTGTATTTCCAAATTCCATTCAGAAATGAG